>BMAO01008853.1:99785-151429 GCA_019973975.1 Trichonephila clavata | reverse complement strand
AGCAATTTAACTGATTGAAATGTTCTTTATCTCAACTTGTCTCTTGAATGAGTTTTATTCACAATAATTACAAAATTTAGATGGGGAAAAAAAGATACAAGACAAAATTTTGTAAAGCTATTCAATAACTAATCACATTGCCTGTAATATTTAGCAGCAATAATAAAAATGTTGTGTACACACTAAAAATATATACTTTAAGAATAAATGAAACAAGTAATATAAAAAAAAACTAAGTTAATTCCTACTTGGTCCACCCAGAAAAATTTTACTTTAGTTACTTTTTATTAATATAAATATGTATATACATAGGACAAAATCGCAATATTAAGTGACAAAATTGAAAGCTATTTTTCTTGCAATTTTCCATTTTCCTTTCTATATAGGGTGTTGGTCTATTTTTTATTTTATTATTTATTCGTTAATTAAATTTAATTATTCAAAAAAAAGTATAGTAAAAGAAGAAATCCCATTCTCAGAAATTAGGCCATTCCAAGAAGGATTCAAACCCACGACCTCTAGATTAGAAGTCAAACGCACAATGAACGATTTTTCCTTTCTATATATGCTGTTGGACTATTATTTTTGTTTGTTACTATTTATTCATTTTTTAACTTAATGAATTAATTAATATTTGAAAAAATTATATTAACTTCAAGTGACATCCATTATGAGTTTAAAAAATATATTTGAACTTGAATGGATGAATAGAAAGTATTTTATTAACGATTGAAAATTTGAACAAGATATATGTATATATATATATATATTATATATATTAATATATATATATAATAAACAAACATATACTGGGAGAGACTGAATTAATAGTAAGAATTGAAAAATGTCTTAGCTGTCAAAAATGCAGCCCATTTGAAACAAACAAATAATAAATGAAAAAACAACACTTATTGATAGAATCATTTCTCTTTTCACAATGACTTAAATAGACAACAATTTTGACAACTTAATTTAGTATTTTTTGAACAAAAATGAATGAATTGCTTTGCTTAATATGTAAATATATCCCCTTTTTGAATTCTTAAAAATGTTTCTAATATTTTATCAAATAAAACAAAAATTTAAAAAATTCACAATTGTATTTAAATTTGTTTTACAGTGGCAAATCAGAATTGCTAAAGCTAGACACACACACACACAAAAGGGGGGGGAGAGAAATATATCTCTCTGAAAACCTTGTCTGATAACATTGTCATCATTCTTTCTTAGAATCAGTTGAAGAATCCTACAATATTTTCCTATTATTTATCCGTATCAAAAATAAGAGACATTCAATGAAAAACAATTTTAATGAACGAGGACAAAGCTTTAAAAAAAAGCCGCAACTTTCACTTTTATGAAGAGGTCATCCCAGGTATTATGAGTCATGGGAAATGGATTTTTGAACCTAGTCATAATGATTACTATTGTGATGGGATATGTAATTGTGTCCGAAACGTTCCCATTTCCGCTCATTCGGTAAAAAATATATATATTTAATACGATTCGCTGCCTCTAGACAATGAATCGACACATTTCGGCTCACAGCAATTAAAACGGGGACGCTTAAGAGTTGAAAGATCGTGCTGTCTGGGTGATAAGGGAATAAATCTGCTGGAAGATAGACAGTCAATCGTGTTAAGTTTGGATCAATTATCACTAAATATATGATTCTTCTTAAAAAATAGCTTGAATATTAGTTTGAAAAATATGAATTTTTATCAAAACTTATAGGTTTTAGAGAAGTATAATATTTTATGGAATTTTGTTAGAGATAAGTGGTTTAGTAAAATTTTTATTGTACTAGAGAAAGAGTATTAAAAAAAAATTGGCAGTTATAGAGACTGACGACAGAAGTGAAAACTTAGAACTTTTAGTATTAAAAACTTTGAATTTCATAATGTTTGAATTAAAATTATCAACATCAATCTGTTTTCACATCTATTGGCAGACGAGCAACAACTAAATGCATATTTATATGGTTTTTTATTATTCAAGTATTTAAGGGCTGTACAAGATCATGACAAAATATAAATACAATTCAATTGAAATAACAATTATATACAATCATATTATTAATGGATAATATTTGTATTTTCTTAAATTTTAAATGTACTTGATTTTTAGCATTATTTTAATTCTTTACATCATTGTCATCATTAATTTCAACAATACTTAAACTTTTTGTACTTTCAATTACTTCATTTTGTTCTAAAAAGATACAATAGGCTTATGGTAACTAAAGTAAAAAAGGAAAATAATTGATACAAATTTATCTAAGTATCGCGTAAAAACCGCATCGATTGTCGTTTTATAATTTTGTAGTACTGAGTTTTCGATCATTGAAGATATTTAAATTAAGTGTTTCATTTAGAAATTCAATTAGTGGTAGATTTTTATCATCTGCAAAGTTAATATGGAAGTCTCCACTTAAAATCATCGGTACATTATCATATTTTTCACCAAATCTTTTTTCGAGTATTTCAGAACCTTCTTTTGCATATATCATCAAATTTTTGAATAAAAATTGTTGTATCTGTCTCAGATTTTCCAGGCGAAATATAAACGGCAACCATTAATATGTACTGCCCATTCTCGGAATCGCAACGAGCAATGCACAGTATATACTTATTGAACTTTTCCCTAAATCCATTCAATTTCACTTATAAGATGTACACAGCACTATACGTCAGCTGAATAGCTACAGATATACTGCTATAAGCATGTCGGTGACGCGAACGCACGAGATTTCACCCATCCAAAAGTGTCTAAGGCGAACAAAAAGCACACTGCGCGTGCGCCAGTCAGAGCATGTCGGTGACGCGAACCCATAAGATTTTTCCCTACCAAAAAGTGCACAACGCCGCTAAAGAAGTTTTCACTTCAAAAAAAAATATTGCATAAAAATCATGCCAAGTTATAAGTATAGGTACTCCAAAACACTTATTGAATTTTGGGGGAAATAATTTGATATATTTCTTTGTGTTGCCTGTTTTTAGCATCAAATATTGTTCGATATCGTCCGTTTTATTATTCCTTTCACCATAGGAATAGGCATCTAACTAACTGCGCATACTTTTCATGATGTTCCTCGTTTCGGATGACGTGGGGAAAAAGAAGCTGTGTTATTCCTTTCATTTTCGTTGTTGGAATCTGCATCAATGATATTTTTTGAGCTCCAAAATGTCTTTGTCTGCCTCACTTGGTTAATTTCAGCATACACCATGCTTTGAGCATAAATATATTTAGTCTAACATATGAACAAATAGGCTTCAATACACCTACAAATAAGTTTAAATATAGGAACAAATAGTATTCAATAAATGCACATATATTCTCCAACAGATGCGCATATATTCTTCAACAGATGTACATATATTCTCGTATAAATGCCCATGTATTCTCCAAAAGATGCCCATGTATTCTCCAATAGATGCCCATGTATTCTCCAATAGATGCCCATGTATTCTCCAATAGATGCATATGTATTCTCTAACAGATTTACATTTCTCTCCAGTAGATATACATATACTCTCCAACAGATGTAGATATATTCTCGTATAAATGCTCACGAGTTCTCCAAAGATGCCCATGTATTCTCCAAAAGATGCACATGTGTTCTCCAAAAGATGCACATGTGTTCTCCAAAGATGCCACATGTGTTCTCCACTCCAGGCTAGTGCACATGTGCACAATAGATGCACATGTATTCTCTAACAGATCTACATATACTCTCCAATAGATGCTCATGTATTCTCCACTAGGTGCACAATAGATGGATGCACATGATCTAACAGATCTACATATACTCTCTAACAGATCTACATATACTCTCTAACAGATCTACATATATTCTAACAGATCTACATATACTCTCCAATAGATATGCATATATTCTCCAATGGATGCACACGAATTCTCCAATATATGTTCATGTACTTTCCAATAGAAAGACATATATGTTCTACAATAGATGTACAAGCATTTGCTCTAACAGTTATACACAAAAATGAGCTTATTCAAATATCTCTCCAATTGGTAAATTTGCTCACTGAAGTTTGATTTATAAATATAATTTGTAAGAACTTAAACATTGTGTGTGTGAGAGAGAGAGAGAGTGAGTAAGTGAGTAATCACTCTGTTAAAAGCCTTTTTAAAAGATTAATAAATAAATAATAAGTTTCAATTTCCCCTATTTTCTCGAAACAATACGTATTGAACATTTTAAATATATGGAATAATTAACTTTTAACCATGACTATAATTTACAAAGTTATATTTCTACAAGGGATTATAATGAATACCTGAATCTGAAGGTTTTCAATCTTAAAGAACTATATTTATAAATGCGAAAATTTAATGATTTTTAAGCAAAAATTCAGAGATATAGTTAACACGCTGTAAAAAATAAGGCGGTCGACAATGTCCAGATATATAAACAAAAACACTAACTGATTAGGATTAATTAAAATCTCTTAAGTTCTTGATTGTTTTCAAAATTCTTCAGAAAAATTGTTTAAAAAATGCATTTAACTTTTTCAATAGGTATGAAAAAAAGCCAACGGAATATATATCTTTTGCTTTAATTTTAAAATAAACTGATTATTTTTACAAAAATAGCTCTATTGTTGTGTTTTACAGAAAATGCATATATGAGAGATATTTAAAACTTTTAACTGAATAAATAAAGAATGTGAAACTCCCCTGCCTTCTTTGTTCAATCAATGTTTGATTATGTCAACATGTTTGTTAAGTCAACACATTTTAAAAGGTTGATAAATCATTCAATAAAGTAAATTTAAAAAAAAACATTTTATAAACAATTTATATCTGCAAAATTGAAAAAGCTGTAAAAAATCATACAGATGCGTTTCAATTATGTATTTTATACCGATTACATATTATATTATTACAGCACAAATATTACTTCATTGAAAGAGCATTGGATTCAGTATACAGTTACTAAGTTAACCAAGATAATTTGGAACTAAACGTATAGTTTGAATCCCTTACAACAAATTTAATCTTATTTATTTTGAGCTGTCCTTTAAGCAGCTGCCCTTTTAACATTATTTCAAATACTATAATAGTGAAACAAATAGAAAAGGAATATTTAGTTAACATTTTAAGGAGGAAAAAAAGGGTCTTAAAAGAATAAAGAGAACGTTTAATAAAATAATTAGGAACCAAAAAAATTTATTACGATAGGGATAAAGTTCTGCTATGTGAACAGATGCTTTGAAATGAAAAATAAAACATCTTTCGATATATTATATCATGCGTTTTTATCAGTTGCAGAGATAGTTAACATGGTTAAAGATTTAACAATCACATATATAATAGAAAAGTAGTTTTTCAAGGATTGTATATACCTGTGGTACAACTTATATTGGATTGGAAAGAAGTTATTTCGGTTTTTAGTATGAAATTTTTCCCACAAAAAAACTAACTTTATCTATCATATATCTTCCATTTGGTTCAATTACCTGTTGCGATTTTTCTGACAACCTCATGAATCGGCTCTCATTGAGTTTCTAGTTCTTATCAGTAAAAAACTCAACAAAAAATGATTTAAGGTCATCATTATCACCGTTTGAAAAATTTTGCAAAGTTAAAAATAAATGGTACAAGGTTGGGGCTATATGGAGGATGCAACATCAATTTCCAACACAGTTCTAAACATTTTATACGTCTTACTAAAGATTATGTTAAAGATTCATCAAGTTTGAACGACGAACTTTTTCGATAAATGTTGTTATAGACAATCATTTTTTTCCTGCCTGATATTGCACCATCGGATTATCATTTATTAAGCTTACGAAAATTTAAAAATAGTAAAAACTTCAATAATAATGATGACCTCAAATTGCGCGAAGTTGATTTTTTTTTGATGATAAGGACCAGAACCTCAATGAGCTCGGAATCTTGAAGTTGCCACAAAAATGGCAACAAGCAATCAAACAGAATTAAAGATATTTGACTGCTAAAAACTTTTTTTTTAGTATAGAAAAATTTTACACTAAAAAAAACAAAATTACTTTCTTACCAACCCAACGGAAATAAACAAGTGTGGGAACTTTTAGTTTTTGTGCCATCTGATTCTATTTTAAGCAATTTGTTATCGTAAAACAATTTTAGTGCAAACAAAATGCAATTATTTTCACTAATAATAACTTTTTTTTGGTGAAACGTAATGTATTGAACCATGCAAAATTGTTTGAGGTAATATATTTTCTGAGTTGCTACACATATATAGGTTCATTTAAAGATTACTTTAAGAAAACAGTTTTATTTTAATAACTCAAAATATCTTCTCCATTAAATTTCTATAAAAGGTTTTTACCCAATGTAATGCATCAAATATTATTCTGTGAAAAATATCACATGATTACGGATCGAATGAAAATCAAACAAATATTTTTAACAAATGCGGAGAGAGCAAACTTATAAATAATTTCTTGATCGTCTTTTCTTTTTCCCAGTTCCCAGAAAAACTTCTTCGAAAAGAGCAATTAGAAAATAAATTACAGCTGACTATCCAAACATTTAAAAAAGGGAAAGAATGTAATTACAACGTCAACGTTCTTATTATGCGTAATTGTATTGCCAAATCATTTTGAAAATTTCATGCTTTTATTTTAACATGACAATTTTAAATATTTAATTATTTTTGTCCAGAATGAAGTATAATGAAAATAATTTTTTTTTAAATATATATTTTTGTTGTGTTGTCGATAGTAATGATTTCAAAGCTACGAAATCATACAGGGTATTGTATTCTGTAATAATATTTTAATACTTAACAATTATTATTTTAAAATTAAAAGAGATAACAGTAAATATTTTGAATCATGTTATTAAGTTGCTCTATAATTATATTGATTCATATATAATTACTGCAAAGAAAAGTTTCTGCAAAATTTTAATGATCTCGTTTTATAACGATAATAATGAATGTAGTTTTAATCATCGAGGAAAAGTAATTTTTTCCCCTCCGAAACGAAAACATGTTTGGAGATGTTTATCGATTTTTAAAAAAAAAAAATACAATTCTATAATGTAAGTTAACATATAATTAAAAATTAAGATTTGCAATAGATATCACTTTCCATCAAAGCAAATATTCAAAAATAAAAAAATATTTTAATTATTAACATTTTGTATCAAAAACTTCTGAGATGATTATAAAAATATCTTGATAAAGAAAACAATTTTTAATAATGCTAATAATTGTTATTGCAATTTAAATTCATGTAAATATATAAAATAATTAAAAAAAATAATGAAAATAGTTCGATTTATTTTGTTTTTCAAAAGCAGCTCAGATATAAAAAAATAAGTCCAATTTTCAAATTTGATCATTAATAAAAAGTAAATATTTTAAACAAAAAGCAGGTATATTTCAGTATTAATTTGTGTTTAAATATAGAGAAAAATTGTCATTTCATCAAAATATTTCGAGAGTTTAGTAAAATATCTAAAGGCAAGTGAATTTTTACATGTAATAATTAATCACGCGCTATTATTTTTAATAATGAATCAATTCATAGAAATTAAGGAACTAAATCTACAGTTTTTTTCCAAATCAGATTTTCTAGTTATCACAATTATTCACACACACACATATATCACAGCAAACTCTCTCTCTCTCTCTTTGTTTTTTAATTACAGATTAACATATATATTTTAAACAAAAATCAAATTATTTTAAGTTTTTGTTCAATTAAGTTTTAAATTATGAACACATTTCTAGAAACAAGAAAATTCAAATCTACAACACGTTTTTCTTTCAAATGTTTTAATTATAAAAAGTATTCATGCGTATCACAGCAATCTCTCTATTTTTTAAAAAATTTAATGTAGATATTTTAAAATAAAAACGAATCATTTCAGTTACTGTATAAAATATAACTTTTAATATTATCAGAATTTTTCAGAAATCTGTTAAAAAAAATAGCTCAAGAAAACTAAACCTACTAATTAACTAATTTATTATAGTCATTCAGTTTTAAAAACTATTAATGGTTAAAAGTTCTAAATACATTTTATTCAATATAATAATTTAATAATATTTAACGAAATACGATGAGGATCAATTTATTATTAAGCTGAAAAGAATAGAGAGAGCTCTTAAATTTTATTAGCAATGAACTAAGCACATTTTTTTTAAAGTGAAGTATCACAGAAGATGAAATTTTTTCACCCAGTGTAAAGGATTATCTCCAAAACATTCGATCTTTAGTAAGAGAGTGTAAATCTCTGTTCCAAATGTGAACAACAAAATCCCAACGCTGAAAGAGAAAGTTATTTACACCGGATGTTTCAGATGTTACGTATCTGGGGAGGAGATTGCAATAATCCTCAGCGGGGATAAAGCGGATAAAAATAATAAACAGATAGAGAGAAAAACGTTGCAAGAGTTTAATAAGGGAAATACTAATAATAACGCTTCGTGTGTTTTTCGTGAAGCATGTTGGGAAGTTTGTTGCTGAATCTGGTGAAGATGCGAAGGCATTGCTATTATTAAAAAAAATAAACTCCATTTTACTTCATTTTATATTATGTGTGGTAATTGATATGCACATATAAATATATCAGCGGCATACACAAGGGTGGAGTTGGGGAGTTGAAACCCCTCCCATAGACCAAAAGATTTAATTTTTAGCATAAAGATTACGTTTTGGTGCTTTCGACAGTTTCTTCAAACATGTAACTCCTCCCATGAAAGTAGTCTGTGTGTACGCCACTGCATATATATATATATATATATATATATATAATCAAATTTCTCTACTACATATATATAATATATATAGTACTACTGTGGCTAAGACTATTCTATCATGACTATAGTTATCTTAGGTTTATAACTATTTTTGTAATATATATATATTAACAACAGTAGTACAATAGCAATAGGAAATAAGAATGCAGGTTTAAACATGTTTTTTGGCGAATCAGCCTTCAACTGTCATTTGCTTATACTACTGTGTCATAAAAAAGGAAAAATTATATTATAAATGTGAATTTTTACTCAAAATAAAATACATTTGTGCCAATTTAATTATATATAATCGGAAAATTTAATAGTGTGTGTGTGTGTGCGCGTGTGTGTGCAAGAGAAAGAGATGACTTACTAATAAAAGCTTTCAAAAATGGAATAAACGAGATTTAAATTCTTCTATAAAATTAACAGGAAAAATTTTAAAACAGGGCTTAAATGAAAACAGTTTTAAGAGATTACAATTTAAAGTTTTAATTAATGCAGTGAAATTATTTTCTTATTACTATCTCTTTACTTTATTACACTTCATATTTATTGAACACATTGCTCTACTTAATGCACTTATTCTATTATGTTATATTATTAACTCAGATATAATGTGTACACAAATAAGTGAGTAATAACCGTATATTCAACATCCATATGCAAAATGAATTTCATTTTTCTTTAACATAAATATATTTTTATGCATTTAAAAATATATAATATCTTTTTTTAGTTGTATATGAATTAAGTAACAAAGTAACACAATATAAGTTACAAGTAAGTAGTTTATTTTTTCATCTAACACTTATAACAGAAATTAATTTTATGCAATTAAAGATGAATTAATGAAATATTAATTATTCCACTCATGCATAACAAAGTAAACTTCGCAGAAATGTTAACTTGAAATTTTTAACACTATTTCTAATATAAATACATTCTGATTATTTAAAGCATTGCTAATGTTAGAATTAAAAATTTAAATTCAAAGCAATTAAATAATTTACCTGTAAATATTTCAGTTCAACATTATCATACATAATAACATTGTTAATAACTAATTAGTTACATTATATTAATTAACTACACAAATATTTCTATTAGAACTATATATCAATGTAATAATTGGCAGAATGTTATACATAAAATTAAGAAACTTAAAAGGTAAAATGCCTAAATAATTAAGAATTTATGTTCTGGATGATTTCTTATGTATAACTAATTTATCGATAAATATTCCCATGCCATTCTCGTCAAATATAAATTACTAATAATCATTAATGTGAATGAATTTTCAAAAATATTGATTTTAAGCCTAAAAATGTTTATATGTGTATATGTATCTGTATTTGTGTGTCTGCTCTCATGTTCTCATTAAATAGCCAAGTATTAGCAACTTTAATTTGTTTGTTGCAATTTAAAAAAATATTTTATGTGTGTGTTTTCTATTTTCCATATCAAGAAAAAAAATTCAAAATACAGTTCCTTTACTTTTATTTTGAATCATGAGAACTGAATTTACATATTGGAAAAGATTAAAATATACACATATCACACTTTAACGATATAGTATAAAAATACAATTAGTAATGAGAATTTCTAAAAAATTACACAAAAAAATTAAAAACCCGAAAATATTCCTTTTTAAAAATAAATTGCAAAAATATTTCATTAAATGTAGTTACAATTTTTTTTTACAAATAGAAATACTTGCTATCCTTACATTAAAGTATTTCACACACGCACAAAGGTATTTTTTTTTAGAAAAAAATCCAATTATTAGTATAATTGAACGAATACAGAAAGGAAGCAAATTATTTTATAAAATTTTTATGAAGTGACTTCATTGATATAATGCCTTTTTTTTCGTCAAGCAGCTAGAAAAATGAATTTAATAAATTATACAAATTGTATCATAGAAATAAGTTTAAAATATGACGTCTTTGAGCTTCCTTTTGATTTTGGATATGATTTTAAATATTTATAAAGAGTGGAAGAGAAGATAATAACCAAATTAAAAGATGAAATTTCATATAAACATGTCCCATTTCTGAGATCGATTATTAATATTTTAATAATTTGATATTTAACTCGGAACTCAAAGAAGCAGTTGTTTCATCTCTTCAGCAGGCGAAATTAATAACATTCAAAGAGTCACAAATTATTTCCCAAATTCAACGACTCCAAAGAATAACAACATTTCGATTAATTTAAAGAATCCTTTTGAAATTAATTATTTACGCATCATACTCTCTCGCTATTTATTTTTGACTAGCAAACACTTTAATATTTAGAATTTTTCAAAATTGCGTTTTCGTTTTAGTATGATATTTTTTTTGTCTTGTTACTCTCTCAGCTTAATAAGAAACACTTTGTGTACAATTTGAATTTCGAGGGAGAAATAAGCAAGAAATTCTTGTGAATTCAATATTCGCATGTTGATATTTTTATAATACTATTTCAATTCGAAACGAAGTCGGAGAATTCAACAAATACGTTTTGGAATGTCATTACACACATCATCACCTCCCCTTTTTTTCAGATAAAAAAATAACATGAACGAGTAAACAGAAAAACTGTTAGAATTTTTAACATTATATTCATATGGTACAGTAAAAAAATTGTTTTTTTATTCGAATAAAAAATTTAAAATGCTTCTTTGAAAAAAAAATGTTTTTTAGGAGGAATTTTTATAATATTTCAAAGTAAACACAAATTCTTCAATCAAAATCTTACTATACAAATAATAAGCAAAAGTATATGTGGGAAATCATAGTCTATATTTACGGCAATCGAAACAAAATGAATATTTTACAACTAGCATGTTTAAAAATGCTTATTATTGTGAAAATGTGCATGCTGTAAACATTTACTCTGCCAAATACAATTATTTGTTATATATTACAGTGAAAAAATAATAAAAATAATTATGGAAAATTTCTTGAGCTTAATAAATGAAAGAGAAGTAATAAATTAAAAAAAAACCATAAGGAAAAACGATTATGTTTTGCATGTTAAATAAGTATGAAAACGCTTTCAAAATTACATAAATTACAAACCTCTTCATATGTATGTGTGTGCATCTGTAACATAATTCTTAAAACTTAAAGTATACATATTCTGGTGTTTTGAAAGTTAAAATGACACAAACGATACAGCATTCTATGCTTTCAAGAAAATTTTAAAATAATACGTCTCTCTAATCCTTTTATGAATAATTGTGTAAGAACATGAAATAATTTAAGGTCTAAGAAATTATTCACCTAGGAATAAATAAAGGAAACTTATTTTTATTATTTTACAATTCCATCACTTAAAAGAGTTAAATCCTGTTTATTACCTTTGTAATTTAAAAAGTACTAATAAAATACCATATTATTAAAACTATGAAATTAATACATGTTACAAATATATTTGTTTCAGAAAATTGCTATCGGAAGAAAATTAAGACAGAAAGAGGAAACAGAAGAAAAGAAATTTATCCTGAATATAATTAAAAATAATTTAAAAATTTATTTATTAAGAAAGCACTTTTCAAGGAATCAGATACTAGATATAGATAATGCAGAATATGTATTTATCTTTCTAATCATGAACAACAATAAAGATTAGATTAGTCAATGTGTAGTCTCAATTATATATATATATATATATATATATATATAGTTAATATCTGCATTATAGATGTCATTTCCTCATTAGAAGTACACACAGATAATTATAATATCTGTATTGTTCATAAATACAATAAATGGTTTTAAAAGTACAATGTTCTTTCTTTCCACTTCACTATCTGTAAGATGTATTAAAACAAAAAATGGCATCAGTTTTCCTTAAGATAAGACTATACTTTAGCAATCATTATTGGGTTTGCATTATAAGAAATAGTATAAAACATTTTTCTGAACATTATGTATAGCTACATATTTTAAAACTAATTCTATAGCAATATCAGAAATGAATTTAAATTCAGATTCAGAGCAAAACAAACCACACCCATTCGAGTTTATTTCATATATAAAGTACACGCAATTTATCTAAGTCAGTGAAACTTAATGTAGTTTAATAAAATTCCAAAAAATATTAATTCAAATTCAGATCCAATAGAGAACTTAATCTAATTCTAATTATTATAATATCGAGAATATTGCTAATATTTACATTTAGTGTTCAAAATAGTTCTGTCCATATAACTAGCCATAGATGTGCCCATTTTTACGAGGATAACATAATGGTAGTGAATACAACAGAAGTCAACATTATTGAAGCAATTACTATTAACCCCAGAAATATATCCCTAAAACGGCAAATAAGAACCATTACTCGAAAATGTTGATTAATAAATAATTTTAAAAAAATTCGAATTTATTTAATAATCCTAATTTAACAGATCTACTTTAAAATTTTAATTTTTGTGGACTCATGGGCAGTTTCAATGAAAAACTCATTAACAACTAAAAGACGAGACTGCAACTTAATCAAGATCATTGTATTCTCAACAATTATACTTTCTGTTAGCGTTTATAAATTCACAAAGAAAAAAGGTTGTGGAATATCCATGCGTGAATCATCAATTTCGTCGAGAGAATATCAATCCAGAAGTTCCAATTTCACAAAAGGTATTAAGGATCACACAGCCCACTTTGTTGATGAATATTGTAAACATCTTGCTTTTATTTCTGGTATTCATACTCTATCCAAAACCAATCACATATTTCAATCCATATCCAATTAATCTGATATTTAAATCCAATAGGGTGCTGATGACGACGAAATAAAAATAATATTGATGATTTAGCATATTCAACACATTAAATACTTCAAATTCTTGATTGAAATTACAGCTGATGAAATATGAAATAATTTGCATTGAAACCCAATTTATCCAGTGACCAAACAATACTCTAAAAAGAATGCTGCACGTTATTCTATAAATTATCAATAAGACTTCTAAATTTTTCTGAGAAATGGAACTGAAGAAGTTGCCCTAGTTTTTTTCCAAAATCGCGGAAAAATTCCCATCTCTACCAGGAAGCGGAAATCGAAAACTAACAACCACCTAACTAAATGGTAAAAAGTAAAAGCACACCCCTCACAACCCCCCACAATGCAAAATAAATAAAATTGGGGGGGGGAGAGCACGTTAAGCAGGAAGAAAACCAAGGTTGCAAACTATTACAAAAAATTAGAACGATTTTTTTTAGTAGGGAAAAAAACCGACAGTTACTCAACGAACAGCAGCAAAAAACCTTGCTGCCAGACGTTGAGAACCTACGTAGGCCCCCTATTTTTACAGGGACCTGTGGAAGTAGGGGCCTAAAGGGGCAATATTCAGGTATGGCACGTGGCTTGACCTACTTATTTCTTGTCAGAGAATTTCCCGCTGTGTAAAAGGTAAGTACCACATCCTATCGCGTCCTATTCAGTTGACTTTTCAGTTTTTCTTCTTCTTTATTATTGTATTTATTGTAGATTTTTTTTAGAAGTTTAAGAAGTGTATGGGGCTCCTTGTGTAATATGATTTACTTAATCCTGAATCTCAAAAGACTAGCAAATATTTGATGAGGTTCAACTTTATATATATTATAGTGTATGTAAGTTTGTGTGTTTACATTAATTATTTGTAAATTTTTCTTATACATTTTTCAAAAAGATAAATGAAATAAACTAGTTTTCGTGACTTTTATAACATATTATAAAATTCGATGCTATCTGACTGTTTTAATGAAACATATTGTTCCATGACAGAATTTTAAAATAATTTAGAACTTTCTGCCTTTACATATAATAACAATGATTATTTAAATTTTTTTTGATTTTTCTACTTATTCTTACCTGAACTAATTGAAATAGCATTTGACAAAAAATAGTTTAAATAAGTTATTTTGCTTATTTGAGTATGCAATTTAAAAAAAAAAAATTTTATTAGTGTTATTAGTCATTTTGAAAATGCATGTATATGTTACTTCAATCAATTATAAAAATTTATGAATATTTAATTTCCTAGCAGAAATAGAGTAAAAATTAAAAAGTTTTCCACTTTTTTTTTCTTTGGAAAAAATTTGCAACATTTTTAGATATTTAACGCAAAATGATGAACCTAAAACGTGTTTGTTCTATTTGGGATAATAAATATTTATTATTTAGGAATTGAATTCCCAAATCTATCTATAATTCTATAAAAAAAAATGTTCAAATGAATGGAATGTTTTTGTTGATGTTTTGTTTATCTTTCTCTTCTCTCACTCAGATTCTTAAAACATTTATTGAAAGCTATTCTATGAAAAGTTATATACTTATATTTTGTGCAGCACCTAACGTTATCTTAAATAAAAATTGAAACAATTTTCTTAATTATAAAAAATTGTTCCGGAAAACATTTCACATTATTATTTTTTTTTATTTCGAAATATTAATTGATTATTCATTTAAACTGATAAACAAATTTGCTAACATGTGATGCAGATTTATTTTTAATATTTTTAGAAATAGAATCAGTAATTTTTATAACACTAAGAGTAACCATACATATAAAACATGCTTACTGTATAACCTTCAAATTTTTTTTTTATTTCAATATTTTTATTATTTGAGGAAACAGAATGAGACTTAAATTACAAAATAAATAGAGTTGTTATTGAGTACGAAAATATTTAATATTTTAAAATTATAAACATTCTATATCCATTTAAAGAAATTGAAAAAATAGTTTTATTTTAATAAAATACTTTAATGGTTTTTGATACCTAATATCGATCGTATTAACGAAAAAATTTGTGAAATTCGAATTTTATAAAAAAAATATTTAGTATTAAGTGCAACAGGCAATTTCATCGGATTGATCACCAATTTTTATAAGTATTTGCACATATTTAATGAAAAAGAACATATGCTCTCTATTAGTTGAATATGAATTATCGATTGTTGAAGACAAAAATAAAACAACTATTATTTTCAAAAATTAAGAGATATAGCATTACACTAAGAGATATAGCATTGGGACTAAGCATTACATAAAATTTTCCTCTGTTCATCAGAATTTAAAATGTTGCTAACAACTATAGTTTTATGAGCTTTTGTAAAAAGTGACAAATAAAATACAAATTAGTAAAATCAGAAGTTGAAGGATTTGATATCTTAAAAATATATGCTTATTTTTTTTTTGAATAATCATGAGCTTATATAGCCATTTTGAAAAATATGATTGATGATGTTTATTACTGAAAATTTATTATGAACAAATATTTAAAAACTGTGTTTATTATTTAAGACACACTTGAGATCAGTAATTTTACATAATATAAAATTTTAAGCTAATGTTTCATATATTGTAAAAATATTTCATAATATGCTTAAATTTACTTATCATGATTTTATAATGTAACGAAATGTTATTATGATTACGAAAACTTTACGTAAAAATGATTACATTTTCAATGTAATAGAAATTACGTTTTTTATATTAAAGTTAAAATATTTATTTTGTTTTCCATAATATTAGTCATATTTTAAAGGAAATACAAGAAAGGAAGGAAACATAAACATGGAAAAATAAACTTGGATTAAGCATGCCCTTTTTATATAGAGCAGGTATCATTGTTGTGTTTTTAAAAACTCATTAGCCCTTAAAGCTTACAAAAAGTGATTTAATAACACAATAAATGATAATTTTCACTTTAAATGCTGCTTAATCATATTAAATACATAAAATAAATATTTATTGAAACTAAAGCCCATTTAAAAAAAAAACAATTTTTTTTATAAAAACAATTTTTTGAAAAAAACTATTTTTTTAAGAAAAACACAATTTAAAAAACAATTTTTTGAAAAAAAAAACTATTTTTTTAAAAAAAAAACAATTTAAAAAACAATTTTTTAGAAAAAAATAAACTATTTTTTTAAGAAAAACAATTTAAAAAACATTTTTAATGAACAAAACTAATTACAACAAATTAAAATCAATATTTACTATCATATGAATTTTTTCTACTTCTAGTACTGCAGACAATATTAATAATAGTCAACATTAATGACAGTGCTAAGTTTTTCTATTGCATATTATAGTTCAATAGTTTTTCAGAATGTCTAAAAGTAAAGGCCATAAAAATCTTCATTTAACCAAATAAAAAATTAAATAAAAAGTGTGAACTCAAATGAAAAGCATTGTTAAGTAACAAAAAAAGAATATAATAACGTGTTATAGTATTATATACCTTAAGCAAGTATTATTTTTTTAATGAAAGAGGGAGGGGGGGGGGTTATATTTTTAAAAGAAATAGTTAAATATATATTTTTTTAGTCTTTTTTTTTAGTAACTAAGCAAAAGTATATTAAAGATAATAATTATTGAATTCAGTAACACAGGTGTAAGAAATAAATTAGAAACTATAGAAATCTTAGAATTAGAAATTAGAATTCTATTACATGTATATATTTATATATATATACAGAAAGAGAAAAAGTTTTTTTATTTATATATATATATACAGAAAGAGAAAAAGTTTTTTTGAGTACAAAAAAAATAGTTATAATAATATGAAAATACAGGTTTCAAGCAAGTTTCATATATGTGTCAGAATGCTTGTAGAATTTTATTTAATAGATGAAAATAAAAATATGTATCTTTAGTGAATGAAAAACCCAAGGAATAAAATATATAAATTTGAACAAAATTCTATCTCTGTATTTTATATACATCAACTACTTTTAGAAAAAGAAGAAGAAAAAAAAACACGATACACACACACACACACTCTCTCTCTCTGTGTGTGTGCGCGTTCAGATGTTGCAATTTTTTCATACAAGTGTCTTTTACCTACATAAAACTGATTAGATGAGTACTAAGATAATATGTTCAACATTGGAATTCATTTACATTTTTTCAAAATAATTTGAAAATTTTGAAAAAAAATTATCAAAAACAATATTATTTAAGAAAATATCTAAGGAGGTGAATAGTGGTTAGAACATTGAATATTGCAAAAATGTATTGAAAAAAATTTTCCCAGGCACGTGAATATGAACAGACATTTGAATGTCTGAAATATAAAATGTTTAATCAGATGTTTTCTTTGTCACACCTAAAAATACAAAAGATTATGATACATAAAGAAAAAAATTGTAAACCTTTCAGTATATTCTAAGTATTTTAATATATTGTAATTATTTTAAGTACGGAAATTATTTTTATAAATTATATACATTCTTTTTGCATAACAATGTTAAAGGCTATGTATATAAAGAATATTTTTATCTTACAGAAAGCCAGTTTCAAAATTATATTTAATGCACATGCCTATCTTAAGCCTATAATGTTTTTTTTTAAATCTGTGGAGTAAATTTGAGACCTAATTAATAAAGACCAGAATCATTTTAAGACTTATTAATGAGATTATATATTAACATAAAATTAATTAGTATCACAAAAAGGGAGTTTAGTTCAAATTTAACAACTGAACACTTCAATATGTTCAAAGCATGTTAGTTCTGAAAATTTGTGTCAGCATCGTTTTCTTCACCATCTTGAACGACAATAGAAATATTTACTGTGGTGATGGGACAATCAACATATTCTAGGTGCACTGGAAAAAATTCCATTGATGTCATAAACCTGTATAATTTGAAAGTGATTTCAGAGATGACTAAGAAAAAAACTTAATAGAAAATGAAACACTCTTTTCAAACATGTTTCTCTTTCAAGTCTAATAAAGAGAATTTTTGAAAGTAAAAATGTATGTTTTTTTTATTTGTAAAAAAAAAGTGGATTCTGTTAAAGAAAACAGTGACAACGCTGCTTATTATGTTTACAAATTGGTCAATGTTTGCAAAATGCAAGATTGCTCCAAAAATATTTAGGCAGAAGGGAAAAGAAGTATGAAAATTACTAAAACATTATGAAGAGATATACTGCAACTCAGGAAAGTAATTTTCGGAAATGATATTAAAAAAAATGAAAGACATTTTTTTCAGATGAAAAAAAAGAGGAGATGGTAAATTTTTCTTAGAATTTAATACACTTTCTTTTAAGGCTTTGTAAAGCATATAAAGCGCGAAAAAAAATGAAAATATTATTTTTTATTGTGAAAATTTAGTCTGGCCTTAAGAAGCTGTTGACAAAGTTATATTATACATATTTGAATGCTTTTAAAAATATAGATTGAAAAAACACACATAATTTATTTTTCATTTCCTCAAAAATCATAACCTTATAAAAAAATCTTTTTTTAGTTAAAGTTTTTAAAAATCAACGATAAGAAAATTGTGTATGTGAGTTATTTTATTTTTATAATAATAAAAGAACTCCAATCGCATTTTTACGCTTATTTTAAAAAATTAAAATCATTTAATTCATTAAATCATATTTAAATTTAATAAAATACATCAGTAACACATATATACAAAATGATTCCTTCCATGAATAAATAAATTCTTGGAAGCTCATAATTATTTGTACGCGAAGTTTAAATATGATTAACACAAAAACTTATAAAGAAATTAATGCAATAGTCATCTTAATAGTGAATAGGAGCCTTCACATAAAGTCTATCAAATATAAAGAACTGTCACATATTCAATGTAAAAAGGCGCAAAATTACAAAATTATCTCTTTAAATTGTAGCGTTAAAATTTATAAAATCTTAGATTGATAAAATATACTTAAGAATAGAATAAAAACACAAAATATGTTTGACAATCTATATTTTTTAAATTTTAGCTAGAAATAAATAAAAAACATAAACTAGCATGAAAAAAATTATAAATTAATATTAGATGTCCCAGTTATACGAAAACAAATTGTGTATATAATTAAAAATTAATCTTGCTAAACGATTCACTTAAAAATTTGTATTAATGCCGAAATATACTAAAAGAAATATACAAAATGAAAAATCTGCATAGTTGATAATCATAAAAAATATTAATTCATAAATTCACTGAAAAATATTAGGTAACTGATGCATGAAAAGTGACAAAAAACAATTTTTAAAAATGTTGAAGGTATTTTCTATAAATATATAAGTGATAACTTTTATACCTAAAATGTTTAATCGGAATTTTAATTATTATTAAGTAAATCATTATTTGAGATTTTAAAAGACAAAACCACCTTTAGATGAATAGAACAAGGAACACTGATACAAAACAATACTAAAATTATTTTAAAATTTCATTTAAACCCATTTTTTGTTTTATTTTCTAAAAAAAATAATTACATTTTTGCATTTGTTTCACACAAATAATATTACTATATATATATATATATATAAAACTTATTACATTCCTATAATATTTATATCATATTTTTTTAATTTTATGTGTACATTAAATATGAATGACAATGAAAACCACAAACAAAAAATAATTTTTAAAATAATCAACAGAAAAAATAATTAACATTAGAAAATTTCATGTCATACCGACTTTATTTCTTTTAGAATTAAGAAGACTTTTAAAGATAATATCGAATATCTTACTTTGTATAATATAATAAATTTATCTTTTTATGTAAAATGAAAATACATTTGTTTTAAAAACACACACACACACACACACACTTGAGATTTCTCCTTTAAAGATAAATATACATAAAATTTTGAAATATTTGTTGATAATATATTGAAATAACATTCTAAAAGGATAATACAGGCATTTGCTGTAAAACATTCGATAATTGAAGTAATTTTGACATTTTTGTTTGAGAATAATATGTGTTTTAAGTGTAATTTTTTAAAAACTTATCGAAAAGAATTTTCTTTAATTAAAAGTACCGCAAATTTTGTTCTAGTGATAAAAAGTTAAATTAGTGCATTTAAATACAAATACATTTATAATTAAAACTATACCAATAAGTATTCATTTAGTTTAGAATTAAATCAATTAACTTCTGTTCAATTGCTTACAATATCTCGATTTTAAAAAAAGTTATTTATGTTTATAAGAACAAATATGAAATTTGTATACATTATTTTCAAATATTATATCTGATTTGATATTTTTGAGTCTATATTCTGTTTATGCCCTTGCTTTTCGAATCATATTTTATTTGATGTATTGGTTTATAATGGATATTTCGCCTCATTTAATGATTAAAAATATTTTATAGCTTTTTCACACGATGTTCAAAAAAATATTCAATCTTCCATATTTTATTTCAGAATTTATCGATCATTTATTTTGTACTTGAACATCAAATTCATACGTTATTTCCATATTTCATTGCTTATAATTCAGGAGCTCTAAGCTTTTGAAGATAAAATACGTGTTTAAAATTTCAGGCGCATTTTGTTTGTAATTTACAGATTGTCTACGTGATTTATATGTTTTAGATTTTTATAGGACTATTTATTTTATTTCAATCAATACACAAAATATACGTGCGTTTATTTTAAATCAAAGTTTTACTCTATATATTCATTACCAATTGATTACTTGATGAATGCAACCAGAAACCTAATATTTTCCACCTTAAAAAACATTTTTTTTAAAAAGAAAATCATAAAATTTTAAATTTAAAGTTTATATTAAATTCAATCTCCATTTCTAATAATAAGCACATCACACAATTTATCCAATACTTTAACGCTTAAAAAATCCCTCATTTCCTCATTTTATAAATATAAAAATACGTGTGAAAAATTCCAAATATACTCTATTATTGATATATTAATTAAATGTTTACTTTTCAAATTTTCAACACCAACTAGATTCTATATTTCAATCGTTAAATAAAAAAAAAATACTAATAAACGTATATCTGCAAAAATGTTTCACTCCATCCAACGATTTGTACCAAATGTTTCTTTCTATATCTTAAAAAAAATACTACACTCTCTTTCACACTCACAAAACAAATATAAAAACCTTTAACTCAATCCTAATGCTTCTTTTTTTCCTTCTGAAAAAGCATATCTAATATAATCTCTATCTCTCCACCCTTTGAAACTTATCTCTGTTATATTGATCAACTCTCTACAAGATAATATCTCACATCTCGCCACTAAGTATGAAAATATTGACGAAATCTCTCGCGAGCGGACTTCATTCCTGGTAATTGATACAAGAATGCAAAAACCGCGAGAAAGACACATTCTTCACCGAGAAAAAAAGATTGAAGTATTGGTTTTCTTTAAAAGCCGTCCAACGAGCTGGTGGATCAGAAGATGCTAAAGGCACCTCTTAAAAGCAAAACGTAATCACATCTTGGGAGGGTGTGCCGGCATTTTTGCCTCCTGTCCCGTATTTCAGACACGTAGACGAGATACAATTCTTACGCTCAAAATATTAGCAAGGGGTGATGGTTACTTTGAAGTAGGGGGGAGGGGATGTACAAGTGTGAATGCGTTATACAATCAGGGATTAAGATCAAAGGCGTCGTTCTGGTAAGGAAAGATTTGTGCACGCATGCGCAGTTTGTAAAAAACAAAAGGAGTGATACTTAATGAGGAGTTCTAAAACTAAAATAGAACCTAAATGTTGATTATTATTATGATTATTATTTAGAGAGATTTATTTTAAATCAATTTCCAAAGACTTAATTTTAATTTATAAAATAATTTTAAACAAATTTTTTATTCAAAGTTTAAGTTATATTTTTAAAATATTTAATACAGGTTATAATTATATTTTATAATATTTTATATTTTATTACTTGATTCTGTTTTATATTAATATTTATCTCATATTATGCTTTGAAGGCTATACAGTACCCTACAAATTAAAAAAAAACAACGAAAAAAATATTTTTGCATTTTGTTGGAGCCCATATCATTGGAAAACTTGTCATCAAATTTCAGATCTGATAGCAAATTGGTTTTTGAGGTATTTGATGTTTTCTGAGCTTAGTTTTTGGTTTCGGTTTCATTTTAGAGCATTTTGTCATTCTTAAATTTAAGTAATTAAAATATTTTCGTTACAATCAACTCTTTTAATGTGAAAACGTTATTAATTTCAATTTTAATTATTGAAATCATTTCTGCTTCGTTGTATTTTAAGTTCCTTGAGTTTTCATAATTACTTAATTACGATTGATTTCAATTTTTGTATAAAAAAATAGTTTATTTTCGAGAAACTTAGAAGTTTTATCATTAATTTTTCCTGGTGAGAAAATGTCTTGTCCAAAATGGAATACTACTGAATATGATATACCTAAAAATCAGCCTTCAACTGATACTGCAATTTGACTTCCAAATACAAAATTCTGAGTTAAAGTATTGCAGACAAAAATAAATATTTCCATGATGTACCAAACTACATTATAGTAAACTTATTGTAGTACTATATTTCAGTATTTTAAAGTTGCGCAACAAAAATGCAAATTTGCCAAACTGTCCCAATTTAAAAGCTGAAAAAAAAATTAAATATTTTATGCATAAATGTAGTGGTTTTTAGCTTAAGTTAGTATCTTTATTATTTTGTACATAAATTTTTTGTGTTTCAAAACTTTTGTGAAAATATTTTGTTAAGATTAGGCAGAATAATGGGTCGTCGTAACAAATACTATCAACATTATGCAAAAATATATTTTGAATTAAAAAATGTTTTTAGTCATATTTAATTAAAGTAGTGTTTTAATGTAGAGCATACATTGGAAAATAACATTAAAAAAAATTAGAGCTTTACGGTTATTATAAGTATTTGGTTTTTACCTTTACAAACTTTAAATGCGTTTTTCTCAGACTTTTAATTTTGAAGATATAAGTTTTTTCTAAGCCCTAAGGCTTTTTATCTGTTTAAGATAGTGTCTTGAAATTTTTTGTCTAAACTCCAAAACGTATGTTCAATAAAAATTAATATGGATTTAGGTTTGAGATTGCTAGTTATTTTTTTAAATGCTAAAATTAATATTTAAAAAAATTCCTGTTTTTTCCAAGTTTAGCAAGAAAATAATTATTAAAAATCAACAAGGAAACAGATTTTCAAATTTATACTAACTTTTGTTTGAAATAATCTAAGAAACATAAATCCCTTAAAATGACTAAAAAATTTTAAAAACTGAGCATTTTATAAAAATTTGAAAAAACTTCAAAAATCTTAATTTTTAAAAATTGCAAAATAATAGCTGATCAAATTGACTTTTTACTTTCAGAATCAACTAAATACTCTTATCTGAATATAAAACATAAATATTTTTATTGTTACTGCCTCCAAACAAATTTTTTTGAAAAAAGGTTACTGTGTAGTCTTAAAAAATGCACTTAATTTTTTCCCCCAGAATAATATGAAAAACTAACATGATTACTTGATTCCCTGTTTTATATATTATTTGTTTCATATTAAACTTTTAAAAGCACTTAATCTTTTTTCTCCTCAATAATAAGAAAAACTAATATAATTTAAATTGATTGTAGATATTGTAAAATATATATTATGACTCTTTTTTTTTCAAATGGTAACAATTGTTTCAAACGAATCAAAATCGTTTTGAATGTTCCAGTATAAAGATCTCACAATTAATAATCGTGATAAGAATAAAATTAATCACTAATAATTAAACTAGAATTAATTAATGATAATACCTATCATTATTTTCACACTTTTCAATTTATTTGGATAAATATCAGCAAATTATTACACATTTTCAAATAGTTCTTTCCACTAAAAATTTTTTTAAAAAGACTTGAATGCATTATATTTTTAAACATGATGTGAATTTGAAAATCGGCATTGTATTACTATACTTTTATAAATTTTTAAAATAAAATAGCATTGAAATAAGACTAGTGTATATTATATTAATTATATTTCAAGAATGTTTGGTATTTGAGAATTAAAAATTAAACATAGAAAAGAAAATCTTAACTAACCCACAAAAGACAATGAATTTTTTTTTTATAATTTTCGAAATATCTTGATGTTTTAATTTTTTTTAATACTAAAGATAGTATTATCTTTATGCTTAGACAGGATAATACTTTAATTCAACAAAAGGATAAAATCCTATATATTGATATTGCAAAAATATTAATAATTTTTCTGTTATTAAGCGTATTTTTTTATGAATCGGAATTTAATTTCTCGCATAACATGAAGAATTATTCCTCTCTTATTAGTTCTAAAACCATTTCGTTTTCTTTTTCGCGAAGGGAGAGTGGGCAAAATTATTTCTTAATTTTTATAAAAACGACAACTTAATTTTAATTAAAATAAAATCACACAGAAATATTATTTAATCAAAATTTAAAATACGATCCAAATTTTTCTGTTTTTTGATCATCAATTAATATTTCAACTAAATTAAGTACGTTTTCTATACCTAATCCTTAAAAGTTCCATAATTAAAATTTCTACAGGTTTATTCACCGAATGTTATCCTTTATCGAAATAAGTTGGCTTTAAAAAGTTCATGAAACTTATCAAACAGTCACGTATACTGAGCATTCAAGCAGACTTTTCACGCTCCGATTTAACACAAATGCTAAAGGTAAAACACCTTATCAAATACATACTTATTTTCCCTCCACGATCTGGATTGACCTTTCACGACGTCTAGCCCTAAAATACACTCCATTCGCTCCAAGATTATAAATGAGAAGTTAATTATCCCAGAACTTCAAACACCAACACTTTCTCTGACTCAGAAAACACAAACACAAGGCACCTATTTCGACACAAAGACAACACAGTCATTGAATACCAATAATTAAAACACGTGTACTCATCCGACGAATCTTTATAAAAATGCGTTATGTGGGACTACTACTTAACCAACACCTCTGGGTAGCTCATTCACCTGTCCCTTAACCAAACATGGTTAAGGCAGAAAGTCCTATAATGACTGCACTAGAATGATTAGCAACGATTTCTCAATCATTTTTCGCCGTAAACTGGCCCCGTTATTGTGTCAATGTCCTGACTCTTTCCCGATGAGGTAAATTTCGAAGGCATCGGAGTTGGCTCTGTACATTAAACAATCATCCACCTGTTACTAATCAAGCTGTGTGATAAAATACCCTGACTTTTTTTTGCAAATTGCACTTTTGTTAATCGATATTATATACTTCTATCGATTTAGCAGGGCTGATTTTGATTACTGGGCAAGCATAGTGAGCACAGACGCTTTTTTATATTGTTTTCTTTTTATCTCATTGCATCGGATTGTGCTAACGGTTCGTCTAGGAATTTCACCTCATGAAAATAAAGAGATTTTTTTTCTTTCTCTCTACATTATTGTGTTGTGAAGGAGCTGAGTGTTGAATAGAGTCAAAATAGTCTCTTGCATGGGGTAAAACTATTTCTCTCTCGCGGGTATTTTACAAAGGAATAAGATTCCTAAGTAACTTAGAGTATTATTATAAATGTAGCGCAAATTATAGCATTATATTTGAATTCAAAATTCCATAAAACAAAAATTAAGAAATGGATACCGAAAATGAAATTGTTCCAGTTTAAAATAATCGAGTAAATTTCATATAAAGATAAATAAAAAAATTAAAAAATAAATATTAACATCAATTTAAAAATTTTAAAAAAATATGTCATATATGTACTTGCATTTTTAAAAGAACTTATAGTAAGTCACGTGTTGGTTTATTAAATAAAACTCTTAAAGAAAAATAATAAATTATTTTGTAAAAAAAACTATTATAAATATTTTTCTAGGAAAAATTTTGCTTTTTCATATTATTAAAATTTTCGATTCAACGATTCGGAACTAGAAATCATCATAATAATCCTTTTATTTTCTACGATAGTAATTTAAATATTTGACATCGACTAAAAACAGGAATAAAGAATTTGATCTTTTTAGCCTATTAAACAAGCCTAAATCATTATTTTATAATTAAAAAAAAACTCTTCTCCACAGTACATTTGTATAGTAGATATTAATCTAAAATTTAACAAATAAAATCCATTCGTTTAATTATCATTGTTACAAGAGTTATTGATGACTGTCAAGTTTGAGGAAGCGGAGAATATTATATAATATCTTACATATAATATTATATAATTGATAATTATCTTATGTAATAATATCTCTGTCATAATATTTAAAGAGTGGAAAGTTTTTGAAATTTAATTTGAAGTTATAGAGCGGAATCATTTAATATTCAATATTACGCTCTAAGGAGTACTCTACACTCAAACTTCTGAATTTCCAGCCGAAAAAATATGGCAGTGTAATGACGGCAAATGGTCACAAAGCTCCTTTCTTATTTACATACCTCAAGTACCTACATATTTTTAAATATACATCTTAAAAATAAGGCTTAGACACTCATATTAAAAACGTCCGTAATTACACATTTCAAAAACATGTCCTTTATCATGCATATCAAAAACATGTCCTTTATCATGTATATCAAAAAATGTCCTTAATCATATATAACAAAAACATGCTCTTAGTCATATATTTCAAAACATGTCCTTAATCATATATTACAAAACATGTCCTTAATCACATATTTCAAAACATGTCCTTAATCATATATTACAAAACATGTCCTTAATCACATATTTCAAAACATGTCCGTAATCATATATCTTAAGAATCTATTTAAGAAATCAAGCATCTCCCAAAACAATTCTTCAACCGCATATCTCCATAGCATATCCTTAATCACGCATCTCTAAGTGTCCTCAACCGTACACCTGTAAGGACAGTGATCTCCTCTCTCAAAACATAGAGACAAACATGCGTTTTCTTAATCACGAGCCAACGACTACTAATAAATAATTCAGAGGCAAAAATTTTTGCCCACAAAAAGCATCCTGCCGGAGGAGAAGGCTGAGAGAAGAAAGAAAAAAAATCCTTTTAAAATTAAGAAATCGAGCTACGACGCTCTGCAGCAATTTCGTTAAAAGCGCGCAACCAACAACCTTAACAACGACTGTCTCTCTGTAATTATTTTAGTTCCGAAATTAAGACCATCAAATTCCGAGGTTATAAACCGGCCCAGAGGTATAAAAACAAACGTTGAATTATGTATTTTCCACGACATTTTCCAAAGAAGAGAGAAAGAGAGACCCCCTTCTCCTCCTCTTCCTTTTCTATCCTCTCTAATCCACAACATCCAAGGCCCCACTGCGTCGACGCAGATCTCCGAATGCTTTAAGAGGAAGAAGGGGGGGGGGAGAAAATTAATATTTTTTCCCACGTTTGCGCATTAAACATGGATTCGACCGGCCATGATGAAAAGAAAAGCAAGCAGCTCCTAAAAAGAAAGATGCTGCAGCAAGTTTCCAATCGATTATGAGAGCAACCAGCAATCGGCTCGGCTAGGAGGCTATTATGGTGGAGGTTTTTTTTTTTCTCGAAAAGAAGGAATAACGTTCAGGAGGAGAGGGGGGGGGTGCGTTTTTATCGATTTTTTTATAATTTTTTTAAAGATTTTAAAATGGGCCGTGGTCGAGTGCTCTAGCGCCATCTGTGAGCGCGAGTTAAAGTAACGGTTTTATTATTTGTTACTTTTTTTCTCTCTCTCTTTTCTTAATCTACCATCGTACCTTAGGGATGGACCAATCGATGGATTTGAAGAAGTGTGGGGTGGGGGTGAACGGATTTAAATCGTTTGCGAATAATCTTTTTTTCCTCCCTCGTTCGGGTTACCGTGACGTTCAAGCCGCTTGATTTATAAAGGTGATGAGAGACATACAAGGTTCTGTGTTTGAAGTTCGAACAAAATTATTTATCGGAAAAGTAGTAGAAAAAGGAAGTGGAGAGAGTATAGGGAGTCACGCTTTCAGAAATGAACCCCGATTTTAAATTTCGCTCTCTGGCAATATTAGAAAGTGATCGAAAATTGAACCTATAATGTACCTTCAGCTTAAACTTACATAAAAAAAACGCCATCAGGTTTAAAGAATGGACATAACACGCCCCTCTTTCCCTCCTCCCCCCTTTTTTTTAAAGAAAATCGAGAGAAAAAACTTTAAAAAAGTTTTATTTTACATCATACACCTTAATGGAAATACTTTCACCGCTTGGAAGTTTCCAAGTTCGATTCCATGTAGTAGGGAAATAATGCAATGTCATCATGCCGGTTATTACATAAATAATGCAAATAAGCAGGAGGGTGGGGGAGATTTTTTGAACTTTAAAGATTTTGGGTTAGTTTAAAATTGTAGAATTAAAATTATTATATGAGATATTTTTGTTTGCTATTATTATCTATCACTCCACAACTACATATGTCTCAATATTTTATTGGAAAAGGTTTGATTTAATTTTAATTAATGTCACACTTTAAAGGGATGGCTATTGGTGCGAGACCTCGTAATTTTCAATCATAGTCAAGAGACGAGGATGGGAGGAACGAGGAATCAACCTCTCTCTGGACAGACACACCAAGCGAAATGGAGAATTTGGGCTCCGACAGATTTAACGTGTATCAGATCCTCTACACGACAGGTCTTCAGTTGCATTAGGGCTCGAATTCATGAGACGCCAGTCATGAGCTCTTGATCATAACCACTAGGCTACCGTGACCCAGTGCCATAACGTACACCCCTCCCCCACCAACACCGGCATTGCGGGGTGGCTTAGGATTTAAGGAACCCAAAGTCTGATGTTATGGTTTTGCAATCCTTTGTAAGATACAGCCTGGGGCCCAAAACGTGATTTTGCAGGAAGGGCGAAGGGGGGGGGCTAATATTGTCGATTATGCCCCTGCCATGATCATGTATTATCAAAGGACTTCGCAAAATATGAGCCAATTTCAAATAACGAGTATGTGATATCGAGATTTAATATTCATTCCCTTATTCACAGTACGATGCAATTGACAAAAATCAGTCAAGAAATCAAATATAATTTTTTTAGCCTAAGCTATTCTTTATATTTTCCCTATAACCTCACAAAATTTGAAAGCTCTAAACTTAAAAAACGCAGAATTATGATAGTTTTTACGTTCGTCTTTATTCACATCCCTACAGCGAATCAAAATTTTAAACTGATTTATCTCGGAAAGATAAAATAACTAGTTTGTCTTCGTTTAAAATGCTAAGGCTTTTTTTTTCTATTGTGCCTAATGCTTAGAAAATTTTTTCACTTGTTGCTAATAGTACATGGAATAAAATTTGATATGCTTTTTTCAATCAAAGCGATACTTATTTTTTTAAAAATAATTGAAATCAGAATTTATACATTTTTTTAAGGAATTTTCAATAAACGTTCATAAAAAGAAGTTTTGTACGAATACCAATCATGTTATCGTAAAACCCATACCAACTTTTGTTATACATAGTTTGACGTACTTTGTATGTCAAGTCCCATGCGTGTACGTAAATTTTTGTAAGAGGAGTAGCATTTTAAAATCAATTAAAAATTTTAAGTTTTTTCCTTAAAAAATTAAATGGCTAGCTTTTTATGAAATTTTGAGCACAAAATCTATTTTACATAGGAGGAAACCAAAAAAAATTTGAAAATTCTTAAGTTAAAAATTTTTGCTTAAATCGTACCATGTCCCCTTAATTTTTATACCACACAGTTTGAGTATTTTATGATCCATTAAATCGCCCCTTATGTATCTTTGACAAAATCTATGATTCCTAATTCATTTCAAAAATCGCATCCCAAGAAGTTCAAAATATATCGATTCCTTTGCCATTTTTTTTAAATACTCAATTATAAGTATAGGAAATTGTGGGCATTAATGTTAAGATTTATGACCAGGCATTGGCAACATGCTTGCAGTGATGTGCCAAACCAATCTACCAATATGGTTCATGGTGCCACGCGGTAGGAAATATTTGAAACAATTTGGTTCCTGTGGCAATGCATGCCGAATTAGGGGTCAGAGGTCCAGAATACAGATTTAGAGTTTTATTACAGGTTTTATAATACATTAATTATCCATTAATAAAATATATTTATTATCATAAAAATAAGCATAATATAACTATTACTTTAACATAAATAAATAATTAAATTGTACATATATTTGTATTATGTATCTTTGAAACTTAATTATTAAAACAAGAAATAAGCAAACACACAAAAAATATAAGTATTTTCTTCAATATAGTTAAATATTTTAATGCTAACCTTTTGTCCCGGTACCTCTCTATTTTATATCGCAATATCAGGAGTTTAATTTGTGATTTTATATTTCACACGGTTCTGAATGTTCCGTTGTGTCTGCAAAGAAGTTGTTAAAGAATTTCTTTGCAGACTCAAAATGCATTTCATATGTGAAAAATTTTTTTCGCATAGATAGATAGAACCAAAAGAAGAAATCAGAACATACGCAATTTTCTCTTCAAACAATTCAATCTCGCCAGGTATGACATGCACAGATATTTAAGATAGCTGTCGATTTTTATCATTAAAGATATCTTCCCGATTTTTTAATAATTCCGTTAATTTTCCTTTCCTTATTTCTGAAGAAAGCTCCAATTCAAAATAATCAATTTTATTCGAAAGTTGATTAATTTGTAGACAGGTGTTGAGTGCCACTAAGAATTGTACGGTGTGCCCTAATTTGGCACGCGCGTCGTAGGTTGCCGACCCCTGTTTATGATCATCAGAACCACAATATACATAAATAATTTAAATCTTCAATATGCACAAGTCTGTAACATGCACACATATTGAAGTATTCTATTCAATGTTATGATGCTTCTTTTACGACTGAAATGCGATAGTGGCTTAGAACAATGGTTCTCAAACTATGGTACACGTACCCCTGGGGCACACGAAGCCTATCCAAGGAGTAAATAAGCATGTACAAGTACTTGAAGAACAAACCCAGGCAATAGTTTACGAATATTCTATGCCATGTACGTTTGATTTGCATAAATTACCAAGGGGTAAGATGTCAAAAAAGCTTGAGAACTGTTGGTTCAGAACTTAGAGCTGTGTGTGTGTGATCAAGTGAGTGATTGAGTGAATATTAACGTCGCACTGTTCAGCTACACGAGGGCTTTGGGCGACGAACCGAGTAATGACCATGGTCAAGTGACGAGGAAGACACCTGAGATGGCACACCCCTCTCCTAACTACCACACCACACCAACGGGAGGACGTTTGAGCTCTCGACAGATTAACGGCCATCTCTCCTCTATACGGCAGGTCTTCAGTGGTATTGGGTTCGAACTCATGACACTCTAGCCATGATCCGATACCTTGACCACTTGGCTACCGCGGCCACTAGAGTTAATCAAGAGCTGGTCGAGCTGACTTTTGCATTATAAGACACGATTGCAACACGACCATGGATTTCGCACAGTTTGAGTGACAATCAAGAGACAAGGTCGATGACGTGAACTGATACACCACTCTAAACTTACACGACGTGAGGAATTCGATCTTCGATAGATTTAGCAAGCACCAGTTCCTATACACGGCGGGTCTTCAGCGGCACCAGGATTTGAACCTACGACACACTTTCATTCAGGATAAATTTCATTTAAGCCTTAAGCGGTTTAATCATTTTGAGTATTAATTCGACCGTGAAATAACAAAAAGATTTCATACATTCTGAGCTAGAAAGATGAAACGAGAGTAAGCCTTAACTTAATGTAGCATGGAAGAATTGCAACTTAACAGGGGGAAAAGCATGAAAATTGTTGCTGAATAATTCGCTTAACTAGATACTATTCTAAGCTTGGATTCTTCGTATTTCGTATTATATCCACAAAAAGCTACGATGGTGGTGGGTGGCACCTCTTTAAAAGTAGTGTAAATAACATGTTTTACATCTTCTCTAGGGCCGCGGGTAGCCTAGTGGTTAAAGCATCAGACTCCAGACCGGAAGCCTGGGTTCGATGCCCGATGCCACCAAATACCCGCCGAGTATAAAACGGAGAACGTGCTTGTTAAATCAGTGGGTCCGAATGGTGTTGCCATCTATCGTGTTGTGTGAGCAAAAACGGACTGTCACCTTCATGGGGGCTCAAAGCTTAGCCTAACGACAGGCGTACAATGTAGCCCGATGCCTTGATGAATTTCGTGGGCCTCGATCTGACTACGTCAGACAGGTGGCATTAGTAACAACAACAACATCTTCTCTCGACTGCTTTCAAGAATAGCGTTACATACTAAACTCAAAAAAGCAGCTCATTTCAACAGTCTGCGCATCTGTACGAGGAATGAACGTGATTGCCGTCATGATCGGAAACTCGTAGCCAGGGACGTCTTAAGACTTCTTGAGGCCCTGGGCCTTTACTCAAAAGTAGGCCCTGGGCCCCTTCACAAATGTAGGGTCCACCTATGACCTTAAAAAGTAGACACTACATGGCATACGTTATCAAATACTCGTATAAACAATAAGACGAAACAAATAAATATGCATTACTTAACTATAATCACACAAACCAGCTCGACCGACTGCCGCGTTTTGACTGGATGAGTAATGAGAGTGCATGGAGGTAGGCCTAAGCCTGTACAAGGGCGAAAGTCATTACATGCAGACAGTTGACATATTGTCCGCATTTCTCAGTTTTTCGGAGAATACAACCAGGAATAACATTTAACAGTTGAAATTATTCGAATTATGATCTTATTAAGGCTGAGTCGAGAACGAGTCGAGGCTCTCGGCCCAGTTGGCCCATGCTTTAAGATGTCCCTGCTCGTAGCCGACTATGGTTTTGATACCACTAAAAAAACCGCATGTAAAGAGGATGGTGTACATTAAATCCACTATAGTTCACGTTGGCGTGGACTGGAAGCTTGGAGAAAGGTGTGACTATACTTGACCACGCTTCAAAATTACATGGTCCATAGCTAATAGATCTCGTATTGTTTCGAGAAATGCGACCAATGTTGTTGTAAATTATGGACCGGGTGGAGCGTGGTTGACACCACCCTCAGACCCCACGTGGTCTCTCTCGATAGAAACCATATGTAACGGATTCTGTCTGAGTGGAATCTTGAACTTGGCTTCAGCATAACTAGACATGCTGTTGTTTACTGGTATATTTTAAATCGGACTCTTTTTCTTGGCTTCGGCGTTCCAGGTGCCGTTGTTTACTAGGATTTTTATCTTGAATATTAGAATTCTCTTTAGTTTCAGTCTAATTAATGTAATGGTTTAATTTGTTAAAGATTGTTAAGTTTATTGTTGAAAGTTATTGTTACCAATAAATCCAGGAAAAGCCAAATTCTAGGACTCCAGAATATTATTATTATTAGATTATAACACCACACACACACGCAGCAGTATTCACACAAATGTAATAATATCATATTAAAATATTCTCGGGATATCTGATCAAATGCAAATAGCCGTGGTACCTGAGTGGTCATGGTCACGAACTCATGGCCGCTGTTGGATTTCTGATGTTGCTAAAAACCAGCCACGTAGAGGGACTGATGCCCATTAAATTGTCGAGCTCTTCACGTTGGTGTTGTGTGAACGCTTAAATAGCGGGGAGAAGTAGGGGTCATCCTTGTCATTTGACCATGTTTCAAAATTAAGAAGTCCGTCACCAAGAATTCCTAATGTATTTCGTGTAGGTAGTCCTAGTGTATCTTCGAAATGTGACTTTAATAAGCAATCAATCAATCAATCTGATCCAATAAAAATAAAGAAAGACGGAAGGTTTTGCTGTAGCAAACAGATGCTTATTTGTTTAGTTGAAAAAGGAACGTGTTATCATTTTGAGAAGAAAAGAGAGAAACACAAAAATGCATTGCTACAAGAAATACTGCATAAATCCATCTATATATATGTAAAAGGAGAAAAACGATTCACTCCTTCCCTCCGCACGATGTCTCTGGAGCTATTAGACCTACAGTCCTGGAATTTGATAGGTATATTCCTTTCAAGAAATAGAGATCTACTACAAACAAATTTTGAGAAAATTGACCACTGAGGGGAATTGCTAGGGTGTAAGGGGCGTTATAGATATAAAAAAAATTTCAATTTTTAAACTACTAAACCAACAGATTTGAAACTTTGTTGGCATGTTTTTTTTCCGTAGAGTTGAGATCTGCTATGAAAAGATTTTGCGAAAATTTACTCCCAAGAGACGTTGTGTTGGCAAAAGGTGCGTTAGAAATAAATATCCCCGTTTTTGAACTATTAGATCTACGGATTTAAAATTGGGTAGTCATGTTTCTTTCATGGAGTAGAGATCAGCCTGAAAAGAATTTTAGAGGAAATCGACCCAAAAGTGTCGTTGGTAGGGCTTAAGTGGCAATATAGATAAATATTCCCGTTTGGGAACAACTAGATCTACAGCCTTGAAATTTAGTTGACACATTCCTTTTACTGAGTAGAGTTGCTCTAAGAACAGGTTTTGCGAAAATCAAACTCTAAAAGACGTTTCGAGGGGTAAAGTGAAGTTACAGATAGAAATTTCTGTTTTTGAACTGTTATACACACATACTTTAAAATTTTTAAGGATGTTTCTGTTGTTGAGTAAGAGACCCGCTAGAAACGGATTGCACAGAAATCTCCTCCGATGGAGGGGAACAGGAAGTTATACTGAGGAGTATTGTTAATAAATTCAAATTTTCGAACTACTGAAGTAATAAAATTGGGTATACATGTTTCTTTTGTTGAATCGAAATCCACTAAGAACAGGCATTTCAGAAATTGACTCACAAAGTGGGTTATGGAGTTTATTGATAAGAAAATTTCCGTTTTTGTACTGTAAAATTTTAAACTTGAAATTTGGCAAGCATGTTTATTTTATTGAGCAAATATTTACTAACAATGGGTTTCACGGAAATCTACCTTATAGGGTAGTTATATCAATAGAATAATGTATAGATATCAATAATATATGTATATATAAGCAGTATATAGTCATAGAACATCATGAAATACCCAACAAAGCGGATGGGTAACGTCTAGTAGATAATAATTAAAAAAATGTAGATGAATAGATGGATTTCTCTAATGTTTTCTGTTCTTACTATTCACCAATTGGTAATAAACCAATTCTATAATCTATTTTTATCTAAGCAATAATGCGTGAGTAAATGTAAATTAACATCGAAGTGTAAAGCAACACGCGGGCCGTTAGAGAGAGCTGTGTGGACCTCATAACTTTAAACCTGATGAGGGCGACACATAGGCTTACGCCTACCTCTTCGAACTATCCCACGCCAAAGGATAGATTTAACGTGAAACAGCCGCTACACGGCGGGGGGTTCTTGTTCTTGTTGTTATGGCACTTGATCGGCAATGGCCAGATCGAGGACCACGTACGAAATTCCTCACAGCAAAGGGCTACATATATGCCTGTCGTTAGCTGCAGCTTTGAGCCCCATTAAGATGATAGTACGATTTGGCTCTTTTCCACCCCCAACACCCCAATTTTTAGCGAGAACATGCTAGAGGTGGTCACGGGTCTCCCACCTTCCTTCCAATTCCATCAACCTCACAACAGGATTTACGGCTCGATGGCTGTTTAGAGTACCCCCATGCTGCTAGGCCACTATACATTTATAAACATCCGTGCCTTCTCCGGTATTCGAACCCAGACCGTACACCGTACAGCACAGCAGTGAGAGTCACAAACCACAAAATCGGATGGGGGTTTAGGGGGAGGGGGTCTTTAGTGACCCTGGGGTTCGAAATCTTGACACGCTGGCCACTAGTTCATAGCTACCACACTTGGCTACCACATCCATAATGTGCCTAGAAAACTTTTTTTATTACAGGAATATATACTAAACTCTTAACCACTAATATAAAAGGAACTGTGTTATGTATTTGAAAGATAAATTTTTTATTTTAGAGGGAAAAAATCTGTTAACGAATTTAAATAAGCTATTTCTGAGCCTAAGAGTAAACCCAAAAATATTTAATTTAAATAGAAGAGAAAAATTATATTCGCGTATTATTAAAAAGAGAAATATTATATTTGTATTATTAAGATTTTTCCATCAACTTTTTCGTATTGTACAGTAAAATATAACATCAAAAGTTATTTTAAGGGGAGGGGGAAGTCAAATCGAGGTAAAAAAAAGTCTTTCCTGTGTTTTAAATCGAATGTCAAGAAAACTCCACCAATGTACTTTGATATTTTAATGAACCAAATTCAATCAAGCAACCAATTATTTCGAATGCAAATTTTTATCCAAATTATGTTTGAGAATAAACAGCAGAAACTAATATCAAGAGTAGAAGGAAAAGTCATCATTGAGTAGCAATAAATCTATATACAATTTTCGTAAGCATCCCTAATTTTCAATCTAAGGTAAGAAAAAAAAATTGCTATAAACAAAAACTTTATCAAATAAGGATAAATGAAAAGATTATGTACTACATCTGATTGAATTTATTTTTACAAAAGAAAAAAAACTTTAAGTTGTTCCTTCTTTTGTCGTAGATTTTTTTTTTTGAGCTAAAATTATTCACACGCGCCCCACTCATCTTTATTACTACAGATTAAAGATGTATAGAAAATGAAAACTCTAATGCATATTTTATGAGTCCTTTACACTCAATAATTGAAATCCCTTCAAAAAACACGAAATTCCACGGATAAATTATGAATTAAACATCATCAAAGCAGGGATGTCATTCATCTAATCTTCGCCGGGGAGAAAAAGAATAAAATAATCACGACCTCAAAAACCATAAAGTCACACAAAAAAAAAAAAAAATATTTGCATACATACTGAGCAATCTCCAATAAAAATATTCATGCTCAATTTGGGGGAAGAAATGAAATGAAATGAAAAACAGAGGACACATACATAAAAAAAGTCATTTCTATTGTTTATCCGTAGGAGTGCTCAAATCACCTTCCCCATTAAATGGTTTTTCACAGAGAGAGAGAAATGCAAATGCAGAATGCAAATGCCACGCAATTTCCATGATCAGTCCTTCTACCCCAGACATGTCTGAAAGTCGGGAGAGGGGGGTGGGGTGGAGAAAAGAAAAGAAAAACGCGACTTAATTAGCAGCATGTCTGGGTTTTTTGGAGGAATTCAGCAAGTAATCGGATTATGATGTGTACGCTCTTGTTGAGGGAGGAGAAGCACCAACTTCAACAACAACAACTGCAAGCAGCGGCAAGGATCCAAATGACAGCAATTAAGAGCCAGCACGATCTGAACACGTGCAGGATGGACACATCATCTCTTCTTTCTCTTTGTGACAGGCAAGAACAAACAATAACTCCCCGCTGTCGGCAATTGGTAGCGTTATTACGGTTATCACTATTACCACCGCTTAAACGCGACGAAATTAAAGCTGACGCAAGGGGCAGCGCTAATAAGAGTCAATCTGGAGCGAGAGGTGGAATCTGGCCCCACCCCACTTCGTTGTTCGAAACAGGAAGGTCCTAAGTGGAAGCGTAATTAATCTTCACTTCAACCCTGGTTACTTGGAGAAAGGAGAAGCCTGTTAGTCAATTGACTCATCCTGGGTTTAAGAGATCCGGAGGAGCTGCTAATGAAAAAAAGAAAAAAGGAACAGTGGATTTATATATCCTAGCAGAATCATCTATCTCACTGTTACCATAGGAAGAGTTATTGATCTCAAAAATTTAGCATACTTTCGAAATCATGCACATTACTAGACGTGTTCACGATTCGTTCTAAATATTGACAGAATGCGTAAATGAAAAAAAGGCATGCTGCTTCATGAAAAGGCATGGCTGTTTTTCATCCGGGTCTGAAACTTGGAAGTGAAGGAACCTTACAGAATGGCACAGAAAGAAGAACTAAATGAACTATAATTATTTTTTCTCTTCTATATTAGAAAGAAAAAACGTTAAGCACATTCTTAAAAAAATAATTGACACAATCTTTTTCAAGGCTATCTTCGCTTAATGTTAAGGAATAGGACCCGAATTTGGAATATTTTCATTATAAAGGTAGGCTCACAAGTGTAGTATAGGAGGGGGCCCTTTCAATATGGTAATTTTTCTTTGGATTTGGCGATTTTTATATAGATATTATGGAGAGATTATGAATTCATTCTGGCTTCCGTGAAGTAACTTGGCGATCGACTTTGGTCGCCAAAAAAATTAACATCGCCAACGTCCACCTATACTACACTTTAACCATAAAGGTGCTCCAATCGCTATATTATATTCTGGCTTGGCTATCATACAAAGAGAAGGCAGCATACTTTATCATACTATTCCTTTTTATACGAGTTTTTCTGGTATATAAAACGTGTTTCACACATATTTTTCTTCTACATCGTAATGCTAAATAGGATATCCTAAGATATGCTAAGTGATTCCCAAGACTTTTTCAATCCAATGACCCATTTTTGAAATCAAAGCTTTCCCAAGCCCAACCATCCCCCAAGTGAAAAACTACAAAAGTGCATAGTATATAAATTACAAATTTAAAAAAAAACATTCTGTTGAAATATTATTTATTAAAATTATAACTTGTTTAAAATAAAATTTTAAGATAATTAATTACTTGGATGAACTTTTTTTTTGATGAGATGTTATGAGTGTATATATATCTGTCTCAATGTTTGTGAGTAGCAAGCACAAGATCTCCACAAGCACTAGTTCTTAGTCGGTTCTCCCCTCCCCCCCCCCCTTTAAATTTTTTTTTTCGACTAGATTTTTTATGGCAAATGGAAGAAAATTAAAAAATTTCCCGTTCTGCCAAATTGGAAGACGGGGAAGTAGTCAACTTCTGCACAATAACCCATAACGCAGGATATAAAATTGATAGCTGTTTTCGTAACCAGAATTTATGGTATCCTTGTTCAAACAGTGGTTTAAGTTCCCCATTTGTGGATATTTCAAATAAATGCCTCTAAATTAGTATGAATTCATATGTCTTTGGGATCTGAGTTTGTCCATGCGCAAAAGGTTTCAACAGCCAGTCGGGACCATCCAAGTGAATTATTATTATTTATTTAAATTTCAGAAAAATAAAAATGGATCAAAATTTTTGAATTTTATATTAAACCTTACGCGGATCCCCTGACGTTGCTCAGAGAACCCCAAACAATTTTAATTTTCCACGGATTTCCTGAATAAAATCGGTGACCCCTGGGGGTCCGTAGGGACCACTTCGAGAACCACTGCTTCACATATTAAAAGCAAAAATTAACTATATCTATGGAATACTTTTAAAATTAAAAAACGCTTTATTATAAACAGATGCATGAATTGCAACGTTGCAAGGGAGTGAATAAAAGTGTGTGTGTGTTTTAATTAGCACAAATCTTCAAGTGATTTAATTTAGCATAATGATATAGAAATTAGTTTGCCAAATCAAGTTAAGATTGTTCAGAAATATAATCAGTCAGAAAATTTCAAAATGTAGAAGTTCACAGCTGGACGATATCAAATAATTATTTTACCATATAGTAAAATTTTTAATCATTATTTTAAATTTTTAAAAAATAAATCCCAAAAATATTGAAAAAAGAGATTTCAACATTACGGTAAAACGGGATTTTCTAAATTCTACGTCTATCATATGTTAAAGAACCAAAAATATAATTATGGTGTAATATAATTATTCAATTATCCCAATGGATATATTTAATTTTCGTAATTCTATATTAAAAACAATTTATTTTGTTGAATATTAACAAAAATTTAAATAAAAAAAGGAAGAAAAACTCTTCGTAAATTACTGAAAATAGTTTTGAACTAAATGTATCTTTTAACTTTCGCTCTTTTTGTATAGCTGTGCAGAGTATAAAAAAAAGTAATTGAAGATAATTGACAGAAACTGTCAATAGAAAAACATTCCTCCATAACAACAATACTTTCAAAGATCATTAAAATTTCCATTAAAAAACCCACACTCATTACATAACTAACAATTGTTCAAATAGGTGTTCCTAGAGAATATCAATGCTAAGTGTGGAGTAATTTTGGCAAACCATAGGTGGACAGGAAAGCGTTTGGGAGTGGTGAATCTAGATATTAAGGCTAAAACTGAAGTGGAATGAATACATTACTCGAGAAGAGCATAACAACTTTGGATGATTTAGAAGAGATGGGCATATGTCTCTGAATTTATGCTATTGCTCTACATTCAAATTAAGAAACAATTCGAATTTATTCAACTTAAATCAAAACTGTAATACATTTTGTGATTCGTAATATTACACAAATCCACTTAAAATAAAAATTGGATATCTGCTCAGTTGCTTCGCTGTCGTTCAAAATGATTTACAAAGAATTATTCAGATTTTTTTTTCTTGTGTTGTGCACATATGGCCTAAGACCTTTTAAAAAATAGGCGATGTCCTTATCGGGAAAAACAAGTTTTGAAGAATAAAATTGTATTTTATTTATTTTGCATCATGTGTGGAATGTTTATTATTAAACTAATATTTGCCGCCGGTTTTCACGCGTTTTCCCTTTAATTAAACTTTGGAGCTACTTCACAACAACGTTTGAAATGAGAATCTCAATTTGTGAAGGAACTACGACATGCACAACTGAATAGTACTATTTAAGTAGAAATATATAATGGATGAAAGCGAGGGAAAAACCAGGCAGAAGAAAGGATGGTTAGCTTGAACTTCTAGCATCGAGTCGTCTAAGAACATAGTGTGAAACACATTGCTAAAAACACATACAATTAATAAATTAAATAAATATAAAACCTCACTTTGTACAATGTCTAAAAATCTATTCTATTTAAAATTAAATGCAAGGAGAAAAACGAATGTCAAGCAATAAATGAAAAATTTGTGGTTGGAAATTTTCCCCCAACCAAGTCAACTAATATTAGCATAAAGAGTAAGATTTAAAATGTTTGAAGCTGGCAAAGGAAAAGAGAAATGCACGAGAAAAAACAAGGGATAGAAGATTCGGAGTATGCGCTGGTAGTCAGAGCAACCTCACCAGAAGGAATAGAATCGCGCTGTTAGTAATCGGTTTAGAGATCGCAAGATAAGGAAAACTTATAATTTATTTTGATGTCGATTGTTCAAAGGTTGAATAAACTAGTTAAAAGTATCATGTCTCTATTTAATAATGAAGCAAGTTCCCCAAATATTGCATTATGATCGTAATATTTATATAAAATACTATAAAAAAGATTACTCATGCAATAATTATATTAATTTGTTTTGCGATATGCTAGGTGGCGTGGTTGGTTTGTCACTGACCTTCTTCATCCAAGGTTGCGGGTTCGACCCCAGTCCAAGTAGGTGGATTTTCATGATGCAGAAAATCGACAGCATCCATGTCGTATGATTATACGGCATGTAAAAAATACCTAGAATGTGCTCTCGGAAAAACTAAATCCTAGTGCAGGTTCGCATCGTCAGAGCTCAGGTCGTTAAATTTACCTGCGGTGATTGGTATCCGCTTATACGGTGCCGCACTAAAAAAAGATACCAGTTATCGGGAATGTACTAGGTCTGCAATGGTAAAACACCAATCCGCAGCCCAATAGAAATTTTAAAAAATGTTTTTGATATTTATATCATGTACTTATAAAATAAATATATTAATTAATTACGCAACAGTGATTATGTTAGTTAAAAAAATCATATCTGCATCAAGTTTGATAACAGCTGATTTTTGTCTTAGAAACAATTTAGAGAAGTGCATGCGCATACAAATAAAGTAATTACTGGCTCATCCAGTGTAAGGTTTCTAAAAGTTTATATTTAAGAACAAATGCGTACAAACATCGAAGACACTGGCATATACACGAAGAGATTCTGGAGCTTCCTCCTACATTACTAGTTCCTTAAAAGAGTTGTTTCGGTCTATAATTCAAGCTATAAAAGTTATGAAACATCCCTATTTTCCCTTGACAAAAATTTCAGTATACACCATGTATTGAGCACATATATATCTAGTCTAATATGTGAACAAATATGCTTCAATACACGTACAAATAAGTTTAAATATAGGAACAAATAGTATTCAATAAATGCACATTTATTCTCGAACAGATGCCATATATTCTCCAACAGATGCACATATATTCTCCAATAGATGCATATGTATTCTCTAACAGATTTACATATACTTTCTAGTAGATGTACATATATTCTCGTATAAATGCCCATGTATTCTCCAAAAGATGCCCATGTATTCTCCAAAAGATGCCGTGTATTCTCCAAAAGATGCCATGTGTTCTCCAAAGATGCACATATATTCTCCAAAGATGCATAGTATTCTAACAGATTTAATATTCTCCAGTAATGTAATACACTCTCCAAAGATGTACATATTCTCGTATAATGCCATGATTCTCCAAAAGATGCACATGTGTTCTCCAACAGATGCACATATATTCTCCAATAGATGCCATATGTATTCTCTAACAGATTTACATATACTCTCCAGTAGATGTACATACACTCTCCAACAGATGTACATATATTCTCGTATAAATGCCCATGAATTCTCCAAAAGATGTCCATATATTCTCCAAAAGATGCACATGTGTTCTCCATAGATTCATATGTAATATCTAACAGATCTACATATATTCTCCAGTAGATGTACATACACTCTTCCAACAGATGTGCATATATTCACCAATAGATGTAGATAGATTCTACAATAGATGCCCATGTATTCTCTAACAGATCTACATATACTCTCCAATAGAAGTGCATATATTCTCCAATAGAATTACATATACTATGCAATAGATGTAGATAGATTCTCCAAATCGAAAAGACCATGTGCTCTCCACTAGCTGCATGTGTGTTCTCCACTAGCTGTATGTTTGTTCTCCAATAGCTGCATGTGCGTTCTTCAATAGCTGCACGTGCGTTCTTCAATAGCTGCATATGCGTTCTTCAATAGCTGCATGTGTTTTTTTCAATAGCTGCATGTGTTTTCTTCAATAGCTGCATGTGTGTTCTTCAATAGATGCCCATGTATTCTCTAACAGATCTACATCTACTTTTGCAATAGAAGTGCATATATTCTCCAATAGAATTACATATACTATGCAATAGATGTAGATAGATTCTACAAATTGAAGCCCATGTGTTCTCCACGAGCTGCATGTGTGTTCTCCACTAGCTGCTTGTGTGTTCTCCACTAGCTGTATGTGCGTTCTCCGCTAGCTGCATGTGCGTTTCCAATAGCTGCATGTGCGTTCTCCAATAGCTGCATGTGCGTTCTCCAATAGCTGCATGTGTGTTCGCCAATAGATGCACATATGTATTCTCTAACAGATCTACATACACTCTCCAATAGATGTGCAAATATTCTCCAATAGAAGTACGTATATTCTGCAATAGATGTGCATGTGTTCCTCAATAGATGCACACGAATTTTCCAACAGAGATGTGCATGTATTCCCCAATAAATGCACACGAATTCTCCAACAGATGTCCATGTATTCTTCAATAAATATGCATACATTCTCCAATAGATGTACATACATTCTCCAATAAAACACATATATATTCTACAATAGATGAAGAAACATTTGCTCCAACAGTTATACACAAAAAAATGAGCCTTTCAAATTTCTCTCCAATTGGTAAATTTGCTCACTGAAGTTATGATTTGCAAATCTAATTTTTGTAAGAACATAAGCGTTGCAATAAAATTAATTTTTAACTGAACGTTATCTTCCATCTTATCCGTCACAACATACCTCAGAAAACAAAAAGTTCCCAAGGAAAAAAAAACTCTCAACGAATCGTCTTTCTTTTATGATTTACTATAGACCCCACCGTCATCATTCTGAAGAGCCTGAAGTTCAACACAAACAATCCAACAAGACTCGAAAATCCCCAAAATATCTTCAGCGCGTCTAACAAAGCACATCTCGACGAAAAATGAATTATAATTTTTTTTAACTCCCTCAGTTCTGAATCTTTTCAGTAAGGCGCTCATTGTTTCTGCATAAGATATGAGCATAAAGCATTCGTTAGCGTTCATTTAGAGCTGAAAAGATCTGAACCAGAAGGTTTATAAAACAGTCAGTTTCACACTACTAATTAGCATTCGACCGAAAAATACAACCCTTTTAATGAATTGCATAAACAAATGCAAACTCAAAAAAAAAAGAAGAAAAATGCAAGCGGGAGGAATATCAGAGGCAAATTCACAAAAGAAACAAAAATGAGCGGGAGGTTCTTATCACCAATACATCAAGAGGTGCTTAGAACAAAAAGTGACACTAAAAAAGCACACACGTTCGAACGTTTCTAGCATTTCACTTGTTTATCTAGAATCTAATGAGATAATGATACTCAAAGCTTTTCCCTCTATGCTCTGAACCGTAGAAAAGGCGACAGGTAATTGCATCGGCACCAAACATTGTTGATTTACATATGCTTAATTAGTTTTCGTTACGAAACACAATGAAAAGTCAGAGTAATCAAAATAATCAAAAGAGATTTTGAGGTTACCCTTGAGTGAGGGTTGTTTTTTTTTTAATTGTTAACTGCAGTGGAGGAAAGGGGGTAAAAAACGTTGTATCCAACGATACGATGTAAAGTTGTAGCAAATTGGGAAATAAATGTGCGCTATTCTCAAAGAGTTAAAACAGCGTTAAAGAATCGTTACAACTAATAGATTTTTTTTCGGTCAATGAGGCATGCTAAAAAAATATCTTTTCCTTTGGTGATTTTTTTCAAAGTTTTGAAACTATTCAGATATTCCCCTCTCATAAAAACTCTAATTCTCTGTATCAAAACTAAAAATACCAGTAAATCTTTTAGTTATATATATTCTCATGCAATTAAACTAAATTGTTTCTCAGTGTACAAGAAAATGCAAGTATAAGCGGAACATCACACAGTTTTATATACTTCTGAAGTGCACATTTTTATAAAAATCCACTCAATTAATAAATATATCCTTAAAAAATTATAATTTAAAAGGTATTTAAAGAATAAGTTTAAAGAAATATAGATTTTATTTAAAAGTTATTTATATAGAACATGTTTAAAAAGATTCAAATTCTTTGGGACAGTGCTTCTCAAATTTTCTCTATTTGTGACCCAATTTTCAATCAAAATTTTCATCGCGTCCCTCTTCATACAGCAACAATGTATTGAATGCAATAACAATATATTTTGACGCTAAACCTACAATACAAACATAATTATAAACCCTACAAATTATCAAGATAAGTAATTAAATTTTGTATATACTTTTGTGTTTGACAAGCCCATGGGTGACACTAGTAGTTCTTATGAATTTGTTCTTAACTTAGTATTGATATATTAATTATAAAATACATAGGACCAGAGGTTCTTAAATTGTGGTCCTCGAATTCTTGGGGGTCCACGGAGTCTCATGTAACGGTGAGTTTTCTCTCTTTTACAGACTCCAAAAAGCCTCGTGGAAAAATTGAAAGATGTGCGATACTAGACTAAATTACTCAATAGTCCCCAATGAAGAAACTCTAGTAGAACTTGTATTTTGATCAAGAATATTAAGTCGAAGAGGGATGTATTCCACTAGCTTGAGCTTCGGTGATGTCACCCTGATATATAAGGGAAGGGGGAATGGGGACTCGGTGGTCGAAAGTTTAAAAACCTCTGCAATATACAGTACTGATACATTTATACGTTTATTACATCAGTGTAAATGTGTATTTTTAAAACTTGTAAATGTGTAACAGTAAATTTTTAATTTTTTTTAAATCTTTTATTTTCAATTTTTTTATATGCTCGCGGCCCCTACGTAGGTTTATCACGCCCCCCCCCCTACGGGGTGGGGGCGCCCCACAGTTTGAGGAACGCTCCCTTAGGACAACATCAAAATGGATTAAATACCTTTAATATTTAGTACTTTTTACTATAGTACATATTGTGTAAGAGATTATTGATTACTCTTATCTAATACTAAAGAAACAAAATATTAACTACCTCGAATTCTCTTTTTTTTCTAATATATTCTTCCACAAATATTACAAAACTTACAACCAGCAGTGGGTTTATATAGAAGTCTAATTTAGGGAAAAGATAAGGATTTCTAGTGATCTTTTTCAGAAATACTTCCACAGTAATTAATGTTACCGTAGCATTATTTAAATTAAATACGTACGCCTGGATGTGCATAGCATATAGGTATTAGGTATACAATTTAGAAAGATATTAACCTATATAGATTACAGAAGAAAGCTTGAGCAAAAGCACACCAACAACTAAATTTCTTTGAAACCATCCTCTACACATTACTAGCAAGTTGTTTCAAAAACATATTATATCAGTTTGCAGACTTTGTGACGGATCTATACGCAGTTCTACTAATGCCTTCATATCTCTTTAAGGAAAATATTTATTTCAACCAACTTTCATCGAGTAAGGAAACGTGATTATGTAAATGTGGTATATTATATAAATTCTGTTTTCACGAGTTTGAGGGGGGGGGGTGACACGTTGGTGTTGGCAAGTAAGAGTTAACATAAAGTCTGCGAATTAGTTTTTAGTTAAAGATTACAGAGCGTGAGCCCACGACATTGATCAAGCCGAAGAGAGCACCAGCAAGTTTCCAGTGTAAGATCCGATGCATAAAAAGTACAGGTACTGTACGCTTGATTAAGTAGAAATTTTAGTGTGAGACGTAGTTATATATTGAGCGTATTTAAGCTGTCTTAGATTCAGTAGAGGGTCTGTAGTAGTATAGTAGTGTTACATAATATCACATCCGCGCTCTAATGTATTTCATCCCCCTTAATTAGAATTGTATTGTGTCTGACTGATAATTAGAATTAATAAATTGATTAGATTGAAAACATGTCTGTGGATTATTCTGTTTCTCCCACACATTTAGGCGGGTTTGCAGGTAGACGAGAGGGTTCAGATGTAAGCAGGAACCAACCGCTATGACAACTGGACGTCAAAAATCATTGACTTCATTCTATAAGGCCTTCATTTTTATTTAAATTTTACAATAAATACGCTCTTGATAGTGAAATTCGCAGCTTTCATTAAAATAATATAAAATTAACTTAAATTCAAAGTTTTTTTTAAAAAAAAAACATTTATTCTTCATTTTTTTTGTGGCTAAAATTCAAACAAAAAAAAAAGAAAAAAATAGCAAACAAGATGTTTCTGTGGTTTTTCGCAAGACCGTTACTGAAATTGTTTTATTACGTAATAATCTATAAAAGTTCTTTTATGGGTGACATATAAGCACAGACAGGCATTCACTTAATCAAAACTTTCGGATTAGAACGTTTTTTTCTTTCATTGTGAATTCTCGAAACCTTTTAAGATGTCTGCTGAATCATACACAAATCAGATTTATGTATTTAACAAAGTTCGTGTGAGTGTTTAATTGGTGGTTTGAAGGCACGTGTCCATGATGCTCTTTGAAAAATAATTAAAAATTAAAACATATACTTCTAGGAAATACGTTACATCAAGTATATCCATAGCAGATGGCAAAAAATAAGTTTAAAATTTTAAGAAAAACAACAAAAGCGCATTCGAAACGGTTGAATTTATGAACTAAAAATTTATTTAAATGCAAAAATGGCGTGGAATATTTTGGTTCACAATATAGTTTTTAAATGAACAAAAAAAAAACATTTTTTTTTTTACATTAGAAATTTAGAGGATCTTTTAGCATTAAAATATAGAGTTCAATTCTGACACACATACTTTCCACCATAAATAATTATTCAATATTAATATCACATTCTCCCTATACTAACTTAAGGAAAGCATCATATTTTATTAGACTATTCAAATTTTCATTTAAATCAAATGTGTTTCTCTTTTCGAATGAAATATGTTTCCTGTTTCTTCTCCCATAGTTTGATATAAAACGAAGTTTAAACATTCCATATTAAAAGAAATTATTCCATATTTAATTTATTTTCGGCAAGATTAGCACTCAGAAGTGTGTACAGACCTCTCTCATGGAGGAAGGGGAGTACATAGATAGACACAAGTAGACGAAAGCACCTAAGAGTAATGGTAAAAATTAAAAATCTGTTGGTCTATGGGGGAGGGGGTTGAACCCCAACCCTCGAGTATGCCATTGTTAGCGCTATGTGTGTGTAATATGTATTCCTAATTCTATTCCAGAGGAACAATTCTATACTTAATTCAAAATTTCTCAATTTTAAGTAGTTACATCACAAACAGGAACACGCGCAAGTGAGTGAATATTAACGTCGCACTGTTCAGCTACACAAGAGCTTTTGGCGATGGACCGCGTCATGTTGAACCATGGTCAAGTGAAGCGGACGATATCAGAGCTGGCACCCCCTCTCCTAACTACCCCACCAACTGGAGGACTTTTGAGCTCTTGACAGATTTAACGTGCATCGCGCCCCTACACGGCGAGTCTTCAGTGGTACTGGGCTCGAACTCATGACACTCTAGCCATGATCCGATACCTTGACCACTTAGCTACCGCGGCTCCGAACACGCGTAAGATAATCACACATAAACTTACATTAATATTGGAATGTTTGGCATCTGCAATTTGTTCTAAGCAATTTTTCTTGATTTTGTAGGACGACATACTTTATCCATTCATATAACACCCTGTACTGTGTAATTATGTATCAAATACTTAGTTCAAACTAAGTTTTCTAATACATTAACCCATTCAGGACCAGGCAATTTTTCCAATAATGTCAAAATTTATAGTTCATAATCATATCAAATTCCATACGTTCCAAATCCAGATCACACCGGTGTGATTACAGATCTCAGAATAGGGAAGATGCAATTTCACATATGATACTGGAGGCCGTGAAGTCATCATATATGTGTGATTATGGTCTTCAAAGGGTTTAAGAGCACGGACTCATCTAAAATCAAATGCTGAAGGTTTCATTGGAAGTTTTACACAATTGGAATAAAAAAATATATAAAGTTTGTATTAATTTCGAAGGTAATTTTTAAAATTTTTTCTTGATAAATGTCATAGTTCTCAATAAAAGAATTTATTTTACTTTCTTGAAGAAATAATACGTTTAAGGCTGCTTTTTCGCCAAATGTATGAAAGCATGAATTGCAAGTGGAGCATATTTTTAGACAGAAAAACGTCTAATTTTTTCATGAAAATTTGCAGAGTTATAATTTCTATATTTGTTTATAATATAGAGTTTTTAAAACTTTAAAATATAACATAGATAATTTTTTTTTCCTTTTAACCTGTAAAGGGATAGTTGATTATCGCATTACGGTATAGCAGAAAAAATGCAAAACATTTTACGCTAGAAATGGGTCAACTGAGATAAAAATGAATTGTATGATAAGTGGTTCTCTATAGGACAGCAAAGCCAGAATATGTTAGCGTTGGAGTACTTTTATATCTGACAAAACATTCTGAATTCAGTTCTATTTTTTAAGGGGTTTCAGGGGTGTTAATTTTGTCTCGAAGGGTGAAAATATAAACAATTTTGAAACAAGTAAACTTCTTTTAAATTTAAATTAAATAATTCAAATCTTTTGCAGATTATTTACAAATGTTTCAAAAAAGTAAAAAATGTTTGAAATATAATCATAATTTTAAAAATTATAAACATATGCAAATAAGAAATAATTTTGTAATACATATACGTAATTTTTTAGTTGCGCACGCTATTTTCTAAAACAGTAGCCTTTGATGCATAAAACTTTACAGAATTATAAAATGTATCATACTCTTTAAGCCCTACTAATTTAAGAATAATATATATTTGCATTTCAAAATATTTGAAAAATATTGTTATTTTTAAAAAAAATTTAAAAAGTAAATATTTTATTTTTAAAAAGTATAATTTATTATTCTATTTATTTAAAAATACTACGGTGTAATAAGGATGCATTTAACTTTATAAATCAATTTATTTCTAGTAATTAAGGCTAATAATTTAGAAAATAGGATGCGCAAAGTAAAATTTAATTAAAATTTCTTATAGAAATATTTCTTATTTTCATATGGTTATAATTTTTAAAATTATGATTATATTTTAAACATTTTACACTTTTCTGAAGCCTCATTCCTTTATAAATAATGTGTAAAAGATTCGAATTATTTAATTTTAATTTCAAACAGTTATATATATTTGAATAATGTTTATATTTTCTGTCCTCTAGAGAAAGTAAACACCCACGAGACGCCTTAATATTCAGTTGAGACTGCCTTAAGTTTGGTAAAGTTAAAAAAAATGATAAAAAAAATTCATTTAAAATCGAAAACAGTTATATTTGTAAAAAAATACACCCAAAAAACTTTTCATAGGTTAAGGGTTTTTTTTTTATATTGTTTACAAATGGGAAATAAAAAAATTTACACTTTTCAAAAATATTTTTTTTAAATCACGTATCGTAAAACAAAAATGCTGTTTCGTAATACTAAGCCTTAGAAATCAAAATTTTAAAATATTTAAGAACAATTTAAATTTTTAAAAAAAATGTTCCCAGCTGCAAGAAAAAATCTAAATTTTTTTAAAGAATCCTTTTTATAATCAAGCTTGGTTACTTTAATCAAAAGAAAAAGACATAAATTCATCAATTTTGAAGTTTTTTCATCTACTCTAATATGAACTAATTTGCCCGAAGGTTTCGGCCAGAAGGACTAATGATAATACAGCATAATCAATTCGCCAGCATGTGAAAAAAAAGAGGGAGCGAAAGAAGGACGAACATGCTTGACCTTTTAGGCACGGCCGAGCATCCGCATTACCCAAGAGAGTGTTCAAATTAATACAATGCTTTTCTTTCTTTTTAATGCCCAAAAAGATGGTAATGCTAACGTTCTTTAATAAAATGTTCATTCCGGGGCGCCGTTAAAATCAAATTCGGGCGTGGTGAGGTCAGATGTCGCAGCAGCGTTCTTCTCAATCAGGAACCTTTTCTGATAAGGCACCGCCTTTCTTACGCCTTAATGACAAATTCTGTAGATAAAGGCGATGAACAAAAAATAAATGACATAATATCACCACTCGGGAGATCAGTGGGCCAGCTGTCGAGTCAATCCCACTTTTTGTCTTATGATTCTGAACTCCACTAAATCACGACCTTTGCTACAGTGGCATTGTCAGAGGCGGTCCCCAGCGTAATTGGTGTTGGTCCTTTTAAGGAGGTTTTTTGCTTAATTGTCATTTACGGCTTCTTTTTCAGCCGTCATTTCCTCTTTAGATGAATGGGAT
>BMAO01008853.1:0-80580 GCA_019973975.1 Trichonephila clavata | reverse complement strand
TTCCGTTTACGGAAACTATGTTCCACCTCCCCCCACCACCTCCTGACCGCCGAAGCTAGTTTTAGCTTAGGCGAACCTATCATTCTCACTTTATTTACTTAGGTATACTGTGTAACTGAAGTAGAAGGTCTAGCTACCGCTAGGCTGGCACTGAGGACAAATATTTATTCCAGGCTCTAGAACGTATTTTTATCCAAAATAATAGGCGATATACCTTTTATTAACAAATAATTAATTTAATAAGGAAATAATAGAAATATTCATTTGATTTTAAAAAATATATTAATTTAAATCCACATTATCTGTAAATAATAATAAAAAAATTCTACAGATAGCTCTTGAAACGTTTGGATGTTTGATTAAACATTTGTAACTGCTAAGAAAAACACTATGTAAAAAACCTAGTTATAAGTACACATTCACTGAAAAAAATCATTCAAAAAGAAAATAATACTATCTGATAAAACATTAAATTTTTTTAGTTTTTTCCCGGAAACGAAACTGTAGCATTTTTAAAAATAGTTGTATGCTGAAAAAAAGAACAGAAAGTATAAATTTTTCAAATTACAAAATTTCACTACTATTTTAATTCTTGAAGTAAAATTGTGAGAATTTTATGAAATATTTGACACGGGGGGGGGGGAAGTTTCATGAAATTACGCATTATTTTAAAGTAAACTATAAGTTTTATGAAAGAGAACAAAAATTTCGATACTGATAAATATTTTAAATGAATCTCAGAAATGCATTGAATGCATTTTAATTTTAAAAAAATATATTAATTTAAATCCATTATCAATAAATACTAATAAAAAAAATTCTACAGATAGCTCTTGAAACATTTGGATGTTTAATTAAACATATATAAGTGTTAAAAATCCACTTTGGGGGAAAACCTAGTTATATGCTAACATTCACTGAAAAAAACATTAAAAAAAAAAGAATACTATTTGATAAAAACATTTAATTTTTTTAATTTTAATTTTATAGTTTTTCATTCCACTCTGTGTTAAAATTATTTAAACACGTATCTGGGAAAAAATTATATTATACAAAACTAACTTATTAATTATTTTTAATAAATTGATTAAAAATGCTCATTTAGCAATTAATTGTGACATATAGTTTTCGGCATTTTACTTTTTTAATCACTGTTTCTAAATATCAATGAACTTTTTAAAATCATTTTCTTTTAAATTCATCGATATTTGTAAAATACAAAACTATAACTTATTAATATTTTTACATTAAAATTGATTAAAAATATTCATTTAGCAATTAATTGTGACATTCCGTTTGCTTAAATAATGGCAGCACTGAAAAATTACGTGGGAAAAATAAACAGAAATGAAAGCTTCTTGTTAGGAATTGTTGAAAAAGATAGAAATTACTTTGAATGATTAAAAATCAGAAAAAAACCTTTTTTAAGGCAAAAAAAAAAATTTAAAAAAATGAAAAGTACATTAAAATAACAGAGGATCATGTTAAAATAAGTATTTATCAGTAAAATTAATTTACGTGGGAAAAATAAGCAGAAACGAACAAAATGAAATTCGCTAGATTCGAACCTACACATAAGAAAGAATTAAGATACTTCGCGAAAGCGGCGCGTTAGCCAATCACGCCACGCAGGTTAGTAACAGAAGAGAAAATAGGCAATAATAATGAATGGTCGGTTCAAATTGAATTTAATTTTTAATTGAGGGGATCCGTAATTTTGAAGCAATTTTTTCAATCTTCGTATATGTTACGGATAATATTACTGTACACACGGAAAAAAGGTTTTGTGAGATTACCTTCATAAATGACGAAGTTATTCAATGTGAAGTAAAAATTAAGACTACTTTTTAAAAATTCTATAAAAAAAAAGTTTTGGGAATTTTATTTTTTAAATGAATGGATCTAAAAGAGAAAGGCTTGAAGTTAATTAGTGTAGAATATCGATTTAATAACACGAAAAGTAATTCATACCCAACGATTTAGAAATAATTTTCATAAAAACGCATCAGTTTTAACACTATTTTAAAAAATTCGAAAAAAATAGAAAATATCGTTATTTTACAAAAAAAATTACACCGTGTCGTGGCGAAATAAATGATCTTTCCGATTCTGTAATTATTTTTTGTCTAATTTCGACACCGAAAATCGGATGACAATTTTAATATGGTGGAAAACGTAAGATTACCGCTCGGCCGAAACGGAAGGGAAGTTCCGCCAAGTAAGCAACCGGCAGGAGTAAAACAATTCGGCGTTTTAAGGTTTTTAATTAATATCTTTTTAACTAATTACAATATCGGAATATAAATAGGCAATACGGCTTCCCCGGAAAATTCCCGATCTTTTGGTACCTTCCGCGACTTTCTGCGTGGTGCTGTTCGTTAGAAGATAGACGCACATAGATAGATAAATACATACATACGTTTGTTTACCTTCGAATTTTAATAGTGTAGACTAGCTTTCATGGCCCGGCGTTGCACGGGCTTATACCGAGGGTATAACTTAATACCCATGTTAATTTCTTCCTTTTATTCTAACGCCAACACTTTTGTGGGGTTTCACGCGTACGATGTGAGTGCATGTCCCGTGAGTGCGTGTCATGGCTTTGTTGCTTAACATTTTCCCTTCTCTTCACAAATTCTCGATCCTAGTACCACTGAAGAGACGCAGTGTAGGGGAGCGATGCACGTAAAATCTGTCGAGAGCTCAAACGTCCACCCGCTGGTGTGGTGTGGTAGTTAGGAGAGGGGGTGCCAGCTCAGGTGTCGTCCGCGTCACTTGACGATGGTTCAAAATTACGTGGACCGTCCCCAAAAGGCCTCGTGTAGCTGAACAGTATGACGTTAATATTCACTCAATCTTCACAAATTCAGCACTTCCAATATTATTTTCCGAAATTACTTTGATTTCTTTGTTTCTTTCCTCTCCGCTTAGCCCGGCGTTGCACGGGCTTTTACCGAGTGAATAACTTCACCCTCATGGAAATTTCGTGTTTCCCTCAGGCCGATAGCACCTGTTTGTGTGTGTGTGTGTGCGTGCGTGCGATGTGAGTGATTTCTTTAACAATGTCATAAAAACTCCCTTTTTCGAAATTTGTTCTTGCGTTGGTGTGGTGTGGTAATTATTAAAGATGGGTGAAAGCTCATGTGTCGTCCTCGTCACTTGAGCATGGTTGAAAATTTCAAGGTCTGTCACCAAAAACCCTCGAATAGGCAAACAGTGCGAATTTAAAAATCACCCACTCACTTTCCAATTCTTTCGTTTTACCGAGTGAATAACTTCATCCCCATGGAAATTTCGTGTTTCCCTCAGGCCGATAGCACTTGTGTGTGTGTGTGTATGCGCGCGATGTGAGTGATTTCTTTAACTATGTCATAAAAACTCCCTTTTTCGAAATTTGTTCTTGCGTTGGTGTGGTGTGGTAATTATTAAAGATGGGTGAAAGCTCATGTGTCGTCCTCGTCACTTGAGAATGGTTGAAAATTTCGAGGTCCGTCACCAAAAATTCTCGAATAGGCAAACAGGGTGAATTTTAAAATCACCCTCTCACTTCAACGATATTGATTCATATGAGAAAAACTCATAAAATATGCAAAACATCATTGTTTTGTAAAAAAAAAAAAGTTTTTTTTCCTATAAAATTCTTTTTTTTTTGGCATTTTATTTTTTTAATCATTGATTCTAAATGATCAATGACTTTTTTAAAAATAATTTTCATTTAAATGCATCGATATTTATTCATTTTAGAAGAAATCATAAAATAGGCAAAGTATTATTATTTTGAAAAAAAAATCCGCATCGTGACAAATAAATGATGTTTGGTATTTAATTTATTCAATCACTGATATTAAAAGAGCAAAGTATGAATCTTTTTAGTTCAGATGGTTTACTTATCATAGTTATAAGAAATCCTTATACGTAACGATTGAAAAATTTCGATTAATGATTTACAGAAAACAATTCTTTCTTACTTAAAAAAATGTATATTTAAAGCAACAAAGAAAACGTTCTGATATAATATATTACGAAAAACCAAGCATATTCATTATTTTAACAATAATTATTTTCTTAGAGCTAAAAATAATACAAAGGGTTTGTGTGTATGTGTGGTATTTTCATTTGCCAATGAATCGTTATATACTGGTAGCTAAAGTATAGTCCAGAAAACTATAATCTATCGTTTTATCCAGAAAAAAACAGATTATACAGTGTTGTCATTACATAATTAATCTAGTAATGAATAACGGAAAAAATATTGCAACAGCAAGTTTGACCTTGGCCGCTGAGCGTTAAACAGAGGGGAAAAAAATAATAATAATGATTCTCGCGCATGCGCAAAGCCTTTAGAATGTCTTTTAAAGTTTTCATTATTTTTTATGGCTCAATTTTTAATTGAAAATTCCAAGTTTTCACATATTGATTGGAAACAACAATAATTTTTGAAGAAAAAATGTTACAAAAATAATGCTTATATTATTTCTCGCAAAAACTTTATTTTACGAAAATCACAAAAAAAAATCTTAAAAATCCGTAATTTTTAAGCAAAATCGACACACGGGGAAAAATTTCATGCAATTTTTTTTTTCAATGAAGAAATTATTAAATGATTGATTTAAGTATTTTGAGTGTTTTATTACAATTCGTTCAAAAAAGTTTTCGGCTTTTTATTTTTTAAATCCCTGATTCTGAAAGTTTTAAAAATCATTTTTATATAAACGCAACGATATTGATTCATATGAGAAAAAATCATAAAATATGCAAAACAGCATTGTTTTGTAAAAAAAAAAAGTTGTTTTTTTTCTATAAAATTCTTTAAAGAAAGATAGTTTTTTCCCTGAAACAAAGCTGCAGCATTTTTAAAAATAGTTGTATGCTGAAAAAAGAACAGAAAGTATAAATTTTTCAAATAACAAAATTTCACTACTATTTTAATTCTTGAAGTAAAATTGTGAGAATGCATTGAATGCATTTTAATTTTAAAAAAATATATTAATTTAAATCCATTATGAATAAATACTAATAAAAAAAATTCTACAGATAGCTCTTGAAACGTTTGGATATTTGAAGAAGAAAAAAATAATTTACGGGTGGGAAAAATAAGCAGAAATGAACAAAATCGAATTGTTGAAAAAGATAGAAATTACTTTGAATGATTAAAAATAAAAAAAAAAAACCTTTTAGAAGGCAAAAAAAAAAAAAAAAAAGTACATTAAAATAACAGAGGATCATGTTAAAATAAGTATTTATCAGTAAAATTAATTTACGTGGGAAAAATTAGCAGAAATGAAAAAAAAAGAGATCCCAGCGATTCGAACTCGCAAAGACACGATCTGCTTTACGGTGTAAATGAAGCGAAGCGTGCTTACCGACTGTGCTACCGGGAATGTACAAAGTACAACTTTTTAATTTATTTCTCAGAAAACATAAGTTTACGAAAATCACAATTTTTTTTTTAAATCCGTAATTTTGAAGCAATTTTTTCAATCTTCGTATATGTTACGGATAATATTACTGTACACACGGAAAAAAGGTTTTGTGAGATTATCTTCATAAATGACGAAGTTATTCAATGTGAAGTAAAAATTAAGACCACTTTTTAAAAATTCTTTAAAAAAAAAGTTTTGGGAATTTTATTTTTTAAATGAATGGATCTAAAAGAGAAAGGCTTGAAGTTAATTAGTGTAGAATATCGATTTAATAACACGAAAAGTAATGTATGGCGACGCAATGTCCAGTAGGAGAAAAAATTTAATACAAGTATGAAAAGATCGACCGGCGGGTTTCTGCGAGGCGTACACCCTCCTTCGTTTTGACCACGCACGGTAGTGCTGCAGTTATAGTCTTGAGTGTAGCGGGAGCTCTGCGCACTCTGCCACAAGCGCAGTTAACCAATGTTTGGTGTAAAATCGCGTATTTTAAATTATTTTAAAAATCATTACCTTCATTTTAAGGGCATAATTTTTACGTTAATGCTCTCAAACATCACCAGCTATTTGCAAAAATAACGTACTTTGAAATAAAAAATGTAGAAATTACTACTTTTTAATTTATTTCTCAGAAAAACATAAGTTTACGAAAATCACAAAATGTTTTTTAAAATCCGTAATTTTGAAGCAATTTTTTCAATCTTTGTATATGTTGCGGATAATATTACTGTACACACGGAAAAAAGGTTTTGTGAGATTATCTTCATAAATGACGAAGTTATTCAATGTGAAGTAAAAATTAAGACTACTTTTTAAAAATTCTTTAAAAAAAAAGTTTTGGAAATTTTATTTTTTAAATAAATGGATCTAAAAGAGAAAGGCTTGAAGTTAATTAGTGTAGAATATCGATTTAATAACACGAAAAGTAATTCATACCCAACGATTTAGAAATAATTTTCATAAAAACGCATCAGTTTTAACACTATTTTAAAAAATTCGAAAAAAATAGAAAATATCGTTATTTTACAAAAAAAATTACACCGTGTTGTGGCGAAATAAATGATCTTTCCGATTCTGTAATTATTTTTTGTCTAATTTCGACACCGAAAATCGGATGACAATTTTAATATGGTGGAAAACGTAAGATTACCGCTCGGCCGAAACGGAAGGGAAGTTCCGCCAAGTAAGCAACCGGCAGGAGTAAAACAATTCGGCGTTTTAAGGTTTTTAATTAATATCTTTTTAACTAATTACAATATCGGAATATAAATAGGCAATACGGCTTCCCCGGAAAATTCCCGATCTTTTGGTACCTTCCGCGACTTTCTGCGTGGTGCTGTTCGTGAGAAGATAGACGCACATAGATAGATACATAGATACATAGATACGTTTGTTTACCTTCGAATTTTAATAGTGTAGATTTTAATAGTGTAGATACTTCATTTACATAATTCCGCTTCCTTACTCGGTAAAAGTTGATTGAAATAAATATTTTCCTAAAAGAGTCATGGAGGGATTAGTAGAGCCGCGTATAGATCCGTCACAATTGTACACCATCGTTTTTTCGCTGCATGGTCTCTGATTCTCCTGAGCAGCAGTATTTGAGTAGGATAGTAATCTGATTGTTGTTCATACCACTCCATACCTGTCTCTAACTCAGAAAAAGCGTCAGTATTTGATAGACCCTTACTACTTTCGTTGTTATTGTACTTTCCCGTCACTTTTGGCCTCATGCGAAACAACTTTAGTGCACACTGCAATGTTCGAAAAGTCCGGATATTTGACGCTCCGGATAATAAACGTTCGGATAAACGACGTTCTACTGTATAGCGTATTATAATGTACCAGTTAATTAAAAAATTTAAAATACTGACTGACTAATATAGATGTTTGACACTCAATCAGTTTCCTGACTCGAAGGAGTTCTTTTTCGATTTTATGCGGAGAAAAAATACTCAGTGTTATTTACATCTTGATGTATTAGAGAGAGGTATGTTTTCACAGTTTCCAAACATTATAAAGCATTAGAAAAAAATAACAGTTTTGATAGGAATTTCACTATCAATATTTGCATCAGAGTGGTTTTTCATTGGCTCCGACAATTCCTCAATTTCAGTTGTACAGATTGGCAGTCCATCATCAAATGTAACATAATCGTTAAAATCTTAAAATATCCCAGGCATTGTGGAGTAGAATGAGATAAGACAGGAGTTATCTGTCCTATTCAAATCGCACCCTTTTCCATCTAAATTTGCTGTTTTCAAGAAAAGTATTTTTTCTGTTCCGGACGAAAAGAATTCGAGTAAAAAACATCTAGTTTTTTCTTATACAAACTAATAAAAAAAATCGGCTGTTAAAATTCGTAAATGGGACTTGGTACGATTTGCGCAAATTTTTTAAAAAATTTAAGGATTTTCAAAACTTTTTTGGTTGCCGCCTATGTATGTATACTATGCAAAACAGATTTTGCGCTCAAAATTTCATAAAAAAACCTAGTTATTTAATTTTTTAAGGAAAAAACTTTAAATTTGTTACGCATTTGTAACGTAAAGGCATGAAATTTGATTTACAAGTACGTCAAACTATGCATAACAAAAGTTGGTATGGGTTTTGCGATAACATGATTGGTATTCGTACAATACTTCCTTTTATGAATGCTTATTGAAAATTCCTTAAAAAATGTATAAATTCTGAGGTCAATTATTTTTTAAAAAATAAGTATTGCTTTGATTCAAAAATGCATACCAACTTTTGTTATATGAACTATTAGCAATATGTAAAAAAAAAAAAAAAAATCAAAGCATTAGGCAAATATAGAAAAAAAGCCTTAGCATTTTAAATGAAGACAAACTAGTTATTTTAACTTTCTCTGAGATAAGTAAGTTTTATTTCTAATTTGCCATAGGGATGTGAATAAAAACGAACGTAAAAGCTATCATAATTTCACGTTTTTTAAGTTTAGAGCTTTCAAGTTTTGGGAGGTTATAGAAAAGTTTATAAAGAATAATTTTGGATAAAAAAATTTAATTTCATTATTTGACCGATTTTTGTCGATTGAATCGTACTGTGTCCTCTAAGTTCAGGTTTTGTGTTATTCGTCAAACAGGATTTCTTCCCAATATTTTAATCGGAGAAAGAGCAAAATTAGTTAAATAGCGAAATTAGTTACATAGGAATTCGGTTAATCGGGTTTCGACTATATATACCATTTTTTTCTCATTTTTTTGCCAAAGAATTTCATGAAAATAATTTTTATCGAAACAGTTTTCTTAAAACAGTTTTATATGTATATTCTAATTCATTTCACATTGAATATCATACAAAAAATTATTCATTTATACGATTTTTTAAGTAACAGTTTAGAAAGTAGTCACATTAGTGTGAGTGTGTATCATATCTATCCAGTTTCTCTTTCCGGAATCATACTATATTGGATCTTCAACTTTTCTTTCTCAAATTAAAGAACTATGCAATAAAAATATTTGAAAACGATACGCATTTGCGTGTGAAAATGAAAATCAGTTCAAAACCGACATTCAAATATTCCAAAACTCAAAAGTTATTTATATTGTTTTTACGTCAGCAATGTGTGCAGTTATTTTAAATGTTATCTCATTCATCCCATTTTAAAATATTAGAATACTTAACCTTTTCTGCTTTTTGGTGGGGAGACCTCAGATACCGGGAGGTCTTCTTTTTTGTCATAAAGTGAAAATCATGTACTATGTTTTCGAAAATTAAATTCGATAATAACAAAGCATAAAATTAAAATCTATAATTTATAAGTATAAAAATATAAATATGAATGTAATTACTATAATTCTAATTTTTTGCTAAACAATCTGCTGCAAAATAGCAAGGTGGTGCAGGACAAAGTAGAAAGTCACAGTGATACATTAGCAGATTTTTAGCTTTAGGACTAAGGTAGCAGGTATGGAAATTTTGTAATGACACAGAAAATCATAGTTCACCAATCAGGGATATTTCTCTGATGTAATAATACTCATGCCATCCACACACCTTACCCACCAATAGCGGCATTGGTATACGTATTTTTATATCATTAACATTCAACTTAAAATAGAATTTCAGAAAATGTTATTTGATTTTCAGAACTAAACTACTATACGTAATCCAAACTTCAATTCGACCTTTATTTTTCTAGAGTTTTTCAACTAAAATATCCGATAACTCCAAATTAAAAATTAGTTTTTTAAATTATTTTCATTTAAATTTTAATATTAAGGAATATCATTAGGTGTGTTCTTAGTGCTGTAGTTTTCAGTTTCTTAAGCTTCAATATTTTCCAACTATATAAGATATTAACATTTATTTATATTAAGTTATAAAAAATAAATGATATAGGTCCTTAAATCTAAGAATTGAAGAAATTTGTCTGTCAGATAGTTGGAAAAGTGTGGTTTAGAAAGCCTTGGCTCTTCCTAGACTATCGTAACATAGATAATGATGATCTATATCAGGGGTGGGCAGACTTTTTCAGGGTACGGGCTACTTCTAATGTTTTTAAGGTATTGCGGTCCACTCAGTGGAAGTAGGCAGAATGTGACCTTCTGCATTAAAATTGTATGTTTTCTTTTTTTTAACACTTGCTTTCGACATTGTACCCCTCTATTAAAATATGACCATAATATTTTTACCACAAAAACTCAAGTTAACATAAGATTGTCAAGTTGAATGCTTGAACAACTATGAGTGACGTCTAGACCGTGGAGGTATTCAGTGCAGAGAGCACAGAAGATACGTGAATCGATGAATCACAAACCGACGTATGTACTTAATTTGTTCGCTACCGAGTCCGCGGGACATGACGTCAAGACAAGAACCCAATCCCGCTATAGCGCTGGAAGAGCTGATCATCAACATTTATTCTCCCCTTCAGTCGAGGAGTTGGGAATTTTTACCCTGGCAGTGAACGTGTTAATGGCCATAGTTTGCTTCCAATGAAGGTACATGTGTCGTCTAAACATTTAATCCAGTGATCCCCAAAATGGTCTGTATAGACCCCCAGTGGTCTATGACGACCTCCAAGGGGTTCACGTCAGCCAAAAATTGATTTAGTGGTCCATGAGGTTTAAATGGGGGTCTATGATAGTGGCTCTCATAAAACAAAATCGATACTTTAATTTTAAAAGAAAATTTAATCAAGTGGAAATCAAATTTTACCTATTTGACTGAATTATTTACTAAATTTAATGCGGTTAATTTGCATTTAAAAGGTGAGAGCATAAATTTTATTCAAACAAGAACCCTTTCAGCTTTTCTTTCCTGAGTTAAGCTAAAGAGGTATAATACTGGAGGCCCCGAATTCTCTAAATTTCTCACAGACAATCTATCAGAACGTTGTAACCTACGTTCAACACATTTAAATGCCTTTTATTCAGATTTTGAAACCAGGTTTGAGAATGGTTTGACTATGGCAATACCACAGTAGGCAATGAATTCCTATGGTTGTATTGAAAAAAAGTCACATTGTGACGGGTGCTTACGCGTTTCACTAACCTTCTCTCTCATTCTTTAAATGTTTTATTTATTTCAACCAATCTCCACCGAGAGCCAAAAGTGTGATTTATACAAATGAGATATTTTATATAAGTTCGGGTTTAGCGAGTTCGAAAATGAAATGAGAGGGGAAATGAAATGAAGAGAGAATGAATTGAGAGAGTAGTTTTTCTAGTGGAAATAAAGTCGTCGGGAGTAGAGTTTATTGAAAAGTATACATAAAATCAGTTCAGGATAGAACTGAGAGATAGCTGAGATTGAAGCCACTTATTAAAGGAATCTAAATATTGAAGAAGTAGTTAGAAGAACCTGCCATAACAAAGGGTATCAGGTTAGTTTAGTTTCTCAAATTAAATCTAAGTGTGTAGCTTAATTGTACGCGTCGACTGTCGTAGATTCAGTTAAGATTCCGTCGTTCATAATTATTGAATTCTTCTCATACTCCACTGTGTTTTATTGTTCTTAAAATTTGAATAGTATTTGTGTAATTTCTCAATTAAGAAAAGTTAATAAATAAGATTGATTTATTGAATAAGTAGTAATCTATTATGAATTCAACACATTCAGATTTAGATAATACGCGAAGGGGAGTTAATAATCTTAGAGGTAGTGATAGACTACGACAACATTACAATAGGAACTAATAGTGATAAGCACTAACGTAGATCTTAAAGTTTAGAAACGGATGTCAGCAATTTTGGCTTTAAAAAGTCAAACCTGTTATTTATCTCGACTTGTGGAATATTGTGAGGAAGTTTTTCATTGCTTTTACTGGTGTGAAAGAGTTCCTATCTTCAAAACAAGGGGGAGGGGGGAACTGGACACTACTAAAAGAGGGGATTTAAGGTTAAACCAGACAAGACTGAAACAAAATGTTGAAAATTTTGTATTGTAATGCTAGGGATTTATCCCTCCCATTAAAATCATTTGTTTTTTGTTTAGTTATTCTATTTAACAGTTTAACTTATTAGTTGATTTTTAATTTAATCAGTTAACATGTGCTTTTTTTAAATTTTAAACACTAAACTTCTTACAGTTAGAAATTTAATGCTTTTAACGTAGTAGTAGTAGTACCAGCTGTCAAAAAGACATTTAAGTTGATTAATTTGCAAAAATTCTATATTAATTAAGTAGGGGTCTACCCCTAACCAAAAAACATGCAAGGGGTCTATGGGACAAAAAAGTTTGGGAACCTTTGATTTAATCGAATCATTTGCTTAAGTAAACATAGTCGCATCGATTGTAAAAAGACGATTCTAAAATCTAGCTGGCATCAGTGTTCCATAAATAGGTTTCTTTTAGTAAGCGTGTCTTAGTAAAGGCGGTCACTCCAAAATGTCTTGGCGGTCTACCGGTCGACCACGATTGACTTAATGTCCATCCCGGATCTACATCAATGGGGCACACAGGGATTTTTCGGGGGGGGGGGGTCGAATGTCCACCATTCTCGTATCATGCTCCAATACGCCGCCCAACATATTCTTTTGATTTTGTCGATTTTCGGGAACAAAAAAGCAGTAAAAAATTAATTATTGAATAAATAATTAGCATTAATTATAAAAACAAATAGTTAATAAAACTTTACGTACTATAGTCATAGGATTATAATCAATCGAAAAAAAATCAAGGCCTTTGAAAGGGGGAGGGGAGGGGTTGAACTCAGGCACTCCCTTCTTGCGTGTGCCACTGTGATCTACATACAACATATATAAAACACATATTTTCTCACTCACTCACCATGAAATGAGGCACCCTAAGACTTGGAATTTGGTGAAGATGTTTCTTTTCTTATGTAGAAATTCGTTAAGTTAGAGTTTTGTAGAAATCGAGGGCGTTTTTGATAAAAGTTTTCCTTTTTGAATTATTAGAAATTAGACAAGCGTGTTTATTTTTGTTGAGTAGAGATAAAAATGAAAATCAGCTCTGGAGGGTGGGGGTGGGATTACGGAATGTGTAAGAGAGTTATACTTCCGGTTTAGGAAAGTTTGCTCCTCATAAATCAAGAGGTTTTCAATGCATTCAAAACCTGAATGTTGGGATTTAGATATCTATAGATTTTCTTAGATATTTTATATATAGCAATACACCAATTGACTGCCTTAACACAATTCAGTGTCGAACTAAAATTGCGGAGCTAATCACATATGGCTAGACTGTGGCCTTACAGTGGGTCCCAAGTTATTTTGGGATCTCCGGAAATGAGAGGGCCGACCAATAAGCCAAGCAGGGAGCTGAGTCGTCTCAAACCGGAAGTCCCCTTGCCTCTCAGAAGAGCATCATTTCTACATTCATCGACAAATTTACTAACGAGACCCAAAAAACCAAGAGCCTTGGGAAAACTCTGGCCACTGTGGGTCCAATCCCGAGACACCTGGAGATAGCCGAGGCTGTTGCCCGCTTTCGCCTAACCACCGTATATCTGGTAGCACTGGTTTGGCCTGGCTGCTGACGAGGCCTGCCCACTCTACAGCCATGCCAGAATGGATGGAGACCACCTGCTCCAATGCACTGGACTCAATGAATACCCGACTGACGACATCGTCAGTCGGTACTGGGAGGCTCAGCTTCAAATGGTCAAGAAGCCAAGCACGGGCGTTGGATAAATAAAAATAAATACGATATCTCTCAATAACTTTAAAGCAGTGTACAGTCTTAAATACCCAGTAAAGAGGACGAGTATTGGCTAGTATATATAATGACGTATTTCCTTACAAATATGAGTAATGAAATCAGATAAAGTTAAAGCAGTCTAAGATGCGTTACGTAATCACTAAGTTTCACTATTTACTTGATCAAATATCTGCAATCATGACAATACCAGTCTGATCAATTTCACAGTCAAACATTGTAATTCTTAACACAAAGAATAAAGGTCAGAAATGTGTACGTCGCTATGCTACTATACATAAGTTATTTATTCCCCATAAAGCAGCCAATTAAACCAGTACTTCTCAAACTTTCAATATTTCAGACCCAATATTCAATTATAGTTTTCATCGCACCCCCTCCATACAATAACAATGTATGGAATACAATAATACTATATTTTACCGCTAAAGCTACAGTACGACTTGAACCTCTTAAGTGCCACTAGCGTATATAAACGTTTCTCTCAACAAAGCTTTCATTTTTCCAGACGTATATATATGTCTTTCCGAAGTACGATCTTCTCTGTGCACTGCTGTCCATAAAATTATTCCGAAAGCTTTAGAATGCAATAAAATTACATTGACAGTGTTTGCGAAAGATTTGGTTATTTCAGAGGATTTACTTATTTATTCCTTTACTCCCCCCCCCCCAACATACATCACACAACATGCGCCCCTCATACATCAAAATTATAAACCGTACAAATTATCAAGATAAGTGTTAATTTCTGTATAGAATTTTATATGTAACTAGCCAATGGAGTTACCGGTAATTATTAAACTTATTCTTAACTTAGTATTGCTAAATTAGTTATGAAATACATTGTACAGTACTGATACATTGATAAGTGTATTATGTCAGTGAAAATGTGTATTTTAATTGTTTACTTTCAGTAAATTAATATTTTATAAAAAATTATCTTCTGTTTTCGATTTTTCTATAGGTTTGCGCCCCCCTCGTAGTAATATCGTCCCCCCCCCTAGTGAGGCGCGCCCCACAGTTTGAGAAACGCTGAATTAAACTGAAGACTACTTCAGATAGAGCAACTGTGTTGCTATTTAAGAACTTAAAATCAGGCTCTGTTCCGGATTCTTGTTCTGAGCTAAAACATAAACTCCATTTTTTTTTTTTTTTTTTGTTCTTTCTCTCTCTGTGTCTTATTCAAACAACACTCTTTACCTGAACACCCCATATGAGCACACCTACGCGAACAGCAAGACTTCGTCTGAGAAAAGGCAAGCGATAAATCAGACTTCGCGGTGACATTCGAATACTCCCTCCTCCTCCCCCCTGCTTGCCGGAGCGAGATATTATTTTAATCCATAAATTCTAACAGTGGTTTGGGATCTTGTCGCACTGCCAGTTTCTTTCTCGGCTTTCTAAAGGATTTATTTAAGGCTCTACTTTCATCCGACACAAGGTCCTCTCGTTTTCGAACACCCTCCGCTTAAAAAAAGGAATCATTTGTGCTTTAAGCGATGGGAATGGATGGATAATATGATGGCTTGAGCGGCAGCGGAACTCGATAGAACAGAAATTATTTATTCTTTTCCTCCAATGGATAAAACATTAAGAAGTAAAAAAAGAAGAAGAAATCTTAAGAGCGGCCCCGATAAAAAGGTTAAGAATATATATATATATATATATATTAATGCACCGAGAAAAATTACGAAGAGAGCCAATTAAATTGAAATACCGTTAACATATTCCATATCTGACAATTTTAAGTGCATTCTTTTCTCACAGTATTTTAATTTAAATAATTCATCCTCAGCTTTTAGGAAATTACTATAACATCCTGATGTGATTAAAAAGAATTTTTTTTATGAAATACACAACACACTAAGAATAAAAGAAATAATTTAAGAATATACACATTTATGAATGATGTTTTATTTCCCGCAGCATAACACAAGCGCGTTATAAAGCCTATTTAATTAATTTCCCCTCCCCTATTCCATCCTCCATTTTCCGCAATCATCAAAAATCAAATTCACAAAAAATTGCATTGATACAAATATATTTAAAGATTCCCTATGTCATTTTGAAAATAGGGGAAAACAAGCTAAATCAATGAATATTACAGTTTAAAAAAAGTTTAATTTAATCTTAATATGAATAGATATTAAGATTCAGAAAGCCCCCTACCCCCTTTACTTATCTTTGTGAAGAATCAAGGGTTCGAGTCTTTGTGGCACTAAAGATCGGCCGCGTAGATGAGTCCAAATAAATTCGTCAAGGCTCACAGTCCTCACGTTGATGTGGTGTGAAAGTTAGAAGAGTTTTGGGTGCCCCAGCTCAGATGTCATTCTCATCACTTGAAAGAGATCTAAAATTACAAGATTCATCACCTATCACGTAATAAAACAATGGTCCCGACAAACTGCTATGTATTTTCATTCATTTTTTTTTCTCTTTACACGAAACGAAAATCACTTAACACGAACAAATACGGAAAACACCAGGCTAACAGGTTCATCCTCGGAAGAATTCGCTGTAGTAGATGATAATAATGTGTGTGTAGCCCCAAATAGGGCAGACAAAGACATTTTAGAGTTTGTTCAACGCTCAAAAAATATCATTGGGGCAGACTCCGAAGGCATAAATGAAATGAACTATGCAGCTCCTGTTCCCACCTCATCCGATATGAGGAATATCATTATGGGATATGAAGTATGCGCAGTTATTTACACGCTATTAGAACAGTAGCGCACATAAAATATTTTCAAGGGGGTAGTCCATGGTCGAAAGTCCCCCAACTCGTATCATGCCTCAAGACAACACCAATTGATTCTTCTGATTTTGTCGATTTAGGAAACAAAAAACAGTAAAAAATAAATTGTTGAATTAAAAATTAGCATTAATTAATAAAATAAATTGTTAATTACAAGTACTTAAGTAAATTTTACGTTATGTTCATATAGAATTATTATCAATCGAAAAAAACTAAAGGCCTTTGGGGGGTGTCCGGACCCCCCAGACTTGTGTGCGCCACTGTATTAGAACAATTTTTCAAAAACTCAATAAATGTTTTGTTTTTTTAAATGCTTGAAAATTTTGCATGAAATTTCTTTGTAAACGCTTTTGTTTGATTGATTTTTATTTCATATATATCAGCTTTAGAAATCATAATAGGTCGCCATTTTAGTCCATTGACTCTTTTGGTTTCTTTCACTTTAAAGTTCTAACTCTGTTTCCTGCTATTCATACATTTATTTAAATCTTGTTTAATATACATTTCCACCATATTTTTTCATAGTTATATGTCTCAAATTCTGTTTTCTATCTTCTGGCTTTGTTAGCTGATAGTTTAGTCTTGTTATTTTTTCAATTTATTATACTATATATATAAATAAAATGCACTCTAATAAACTGAATTCTGTTGAACCGTCTTTTTTGAATTACGCTTAAATACGAAATTCTTTTAACGCGAAAGAATATTCCAGCCCCCCTCAGCTTCATGTTAAATTATTTTCACTGAATTAGCTAATTACTCAAATGTAACTAACATTATCTATTCGAAAATAAAAGAAATAGAAGCTCCATTTCTTTTCCCATTCCAACTTTCATAAAACTGAACATTAAATCTTTTTTTAACATCCAATTTTATATCCAAAAACATCTTTATCTGTGCACCACTAATTAATTTGTAACTTTTATTCCAGACGGAAATAAAAAAAAATAAAAATTTTCAACTCAACTGCCTTTTGCAGCCTCACCAAATGATACACAACACACTCCGCCATCCCCGTCCAAAGTTATTCATCAGCCGACAAGCCGAATGAAGAAGTGGGGTAATAATTACCCCATTCAGTTACACTCGAATCACCCCGGGGTTTAATTGCAGTCTCGTCTCCCATCCAAAATGACACGATTCCCATTCCTGGGTCTGTCATCACCTGCCCTCTCAACTCACTTCATACCTGCGTATTAACCTCGAACCGTGTGCTAATGGTTTTAATTGGGAATTTTTTTTTTATACTTTCGTCTTTCATTTAGCTTATCATCTTCTTCTTAATTCTTCTTTGCTTTTCTTGTTGAGATATTTAACCCGCAGGTAATATCGTGAGAGGGTTTTTTTTTTATCTTTTCTTTTTCACTTGAAAGGCACCAGGAAGCAGATGGTATGACAAAGAAAACCAACTCTAATCGGTTGATGAACAATTATCTCCAATGCGTTTGATGAAGTCGGTAATTGTTTTTTCCTTCTATCTTTTGGATTTTTATTTATTTTTCATTTCAATGGTTTGAGTTGTTACAAACTATATCGATGAGTAATTTCCGACCCTTTTTTCCCCGTCTGTTTTGTTTCATTTTATTTTATTCCATTCTATTCAGTAAGATAAATGTGTTACAAAGATGATTAGGAATTGGAAAGACGCGCACTAAATTCAAAATTTTTATTTAAATAGCTGAAGGATGTTTAAGTACTCGTCTACGCTCTTATCTGGAATTCGTGGGCGTGATATTAGAGATGTAACTTTTTTTAAAACTTATCTTAAAAATCTTTACCACTGGATAAATTTGAGGATGACAAAATGTATCTTATATAAAATGAAGAAAAATAATGTATGCTATCTAATGTGCTCTATTTCCTTTTGCCATTTTCATAAATTACTTAATAAATATCCCTTAAAAATCCCTAAAAAGTTTATAATCTTACAAAAAATTAATTATTTAAATGAATAATTATTCTTTTTAAAAAAAATTAGTAAAATATCGAGTTAAACTCTGTATGAACTTGTGACGGTTCTATCCGCGACTACATTAACACCTTGTAATTCTTCCGGGGAAAAATAAATTAATTCAACCAACTTTCGCCGACCAAGAATGCGTGATTATGTATATGAAGTATATTATATAAATTCTGTTTTCGCGAGCTTGTGAGTTGGCACGTTGGAGTTGGCAAGTAGAAGTTAGCCTGCGAGTAAGTTTGTTAGTTGAAGATTGAAAGAAAGGTGGAATTATTAAGAGGTCGTGGAGTTACGGAAAAACGGATTACACCAGTGAATCCAACGACATTGATCAATCCCGATAAAGATCTCCTGCAAGATTCCAGTGTAGAATCCGATGCATAAAGAGTACAGGTATCGTGAGCTTGATTAATTAGAAGTTAGATTATTAGTGTGCGACGCAGTTATATTTGAGCGTATTTAAGCTATCTTAGATTCAGTTGAGGATCTTTGGTAGTATCCCCGTGTTATAGAATCTCACTTCCGCGCTCTACTATTTAATCACCAACCTTAATTAGATTGTTATTGTGTCTGATTGATATTTTAGTAACAATAAATTAATTAGATTGAAATCATGTCTGATGATCATTCGGTTTCTTCCATACACCTAGCCGGATTTACAGGTAGACAAGAGGGTTCAGAGTCAAGCAGGAGCCGACAGGTATTACAAACTATACGTGTTATCATTAAAGTGTGAAATCTGTTATTTCATAGTATTACCAGGTATTTCAAGAAATAACTGAAAAAGTCAGTAAAAGTTTACAAAATTATTGAATTCCACGATTTAACTAGATATTCTATAAAATAACGATAGCTAGACCGTTAAAGTATGAAATATGGAACAGTTCTTAGAACAAGAGAATGGACAAATAAAAAAATTGTACTCAAAATCTCAGCTCATTACATGTGAGCGAGGATTAATTTCCATTGAAGAATTGCAAATATTCACACAAGGTTTCGATCTGTTACCACAGGGCAAAGTTGCGGCACTAGACAAGAATTTAAAAAAAGTTCGTGTAAAAAAAATGTGTAAGTAAAAAGTGTACTTGTTTCAAAAATAATATGCAATGAAATTCAAAGTGTCATCACAGTAATCCTTGCTCTAATAAATAATGAAAATTAAAATAAAAATATTTCATGAAATTTAAATTAATATTCCCTAACTTTTTTGTTTGAAAAAGTTTACACAATGATTTTATGAAGCACAGAGAGTTTTTCTTCCCAGTATATATATATTTTTGATATTTAAACAAAACTATTTCTGTGCATTATATTCTTTTTTTCCCTTTCTGCTTAACTAATGTTAGCAATTTGAGCAATAGTTAGTTATATCATCTTATTTTCCTTATTATTTATAATTTTATCATCCACAATAGAGATAAAATGTCTTTTTCGAGAGAGTTTAGCTATTTACGATCAATTAATTTATGAAATAACTTTGAAATTGTTTATTTTTCCCTTCAACGGTCTATCCTTAGTTCTTTCATAGAATAAGGCATACCCAGGTGTTCCACGAGTCACATTTAAAAAAAATCAAGAAGAAATAAATATGTATGCAAAATAGATTCATGTTCTCTATGAAGTTTACATTGATACAAGTATCAAAAGCTCATTCTATTCATTAAAACTGAAAATTTTATTTATATATAATAAATTTATTTTGCAACACTTTTTAAACTTTTATTATAATATAAACAACCTTATAAACATCCATTTTTACATACGTAGATAAAAGAATATTAAAACGTTTTATCTTTATATATTTACTTCCTACTAGATTGTGAATATTCTATTGTTTACTATCTCGGGTTCAAGAGATAATTTTATACTTTTTAGTTACCACAATATCTTGAGAAACTATATAGTTTTCTATTGGAAATTGCACGTTTTACATTTGTGGAAAACAACACCTAAAATGAAGGAAAGGGAACAACATATCAACAGAGTTGATATTGAAATCTAAATTGAAGCAAGAACAGTTTCTAAATTTTAGGTTGCAAATTCATGCAAAATACACGGGATTTCTCACACAGTTATAAACACTTTAATGCTATTTAGAACATTGTGTTTAAGGGAATTCTATTTCTCAAAGTAAGTGGCTACAAAAAAAAGTATAAAGACAAACTCAGAATATGTAATGCGATTGCATTTAATCTCAATAGACCCACACTCCGACAGTTTGTGTAAAAAATACTAGCATATATATCCTATTTACTAAATATAATGCATGGGTATAGGTGACACTTGAATCACAAATTAATATTATTAATAAGTAAACTATATTAAAATATTGTATTAGATATTTTTAATAATATATTAAATGAGATATGCTCTTTGTAACGAGATATACTCTTTTTTTTTATATAAAAAGCCTATACATGTTGATCTACTTTAAATATCTCTTCAAAGTATGTGTACGGAATGGGGTTCTATGAAAACACTTTCTAGTTCTAGGGATTCCTTGAGATGAAAAAGTTTGAAGACCACTGTTGTAGAGGTTCTGAAGCAAATTAAATCTGTCGCGGCTCACAATTCTCACGTTGGCATTGTGGGGAAGTTAGGAGAGTGGAATACTAACTGGGTTTTTTTCTTGACACTTGACTGAGGTATACAGTGTCCGGTAGTGAACACAAACTACTTTCATGAAAGAGGTTACATTTTTAAGGAAACGTTGACAAAAGCACAGAAATTTAGTCTTTATGCTACAAATTAAAAATCTGAGGGTCAACGTGTGAAGTTCAAAACGGGGATGTCCGCTGCCCTCATGTAGTTACTAAAAAAATGGGATGTTAACAAAAAAATTGAATCAAATCTAGGAAATGGATCAATCAATTTTCATATTTTCTAGTGTAAAATATTTTACGCCATAAATATTCATTCAAGAATTGTCTACAAAATATTCGATTTTGAATGTTCTTTAAACTTGAACCTCTATTATTCAATTTTAATGTATTAGAACCCTCAATTAATGAATGCATTTAGAAACGCAGTAATTTTTGCACCAACCTTTTATCAAAAAATTTCAAGTCCAGCTTGTCCTTTAATTTTTACTTGAGGTAAAAGAAATCCAAAGAAATTTAAAATTAGACTATCCCACTTAAAAATTCTTATTTTAAAAGTAGGCCAAAAATGATAAAAAGAATCATTTGTCCTTAGCTAACTTCCAAGTTTAACTATATAAAGCCATTCTTTCAAGTTACATTTTATTTTACTTCTATCATCATTATACCACTTTTACCAAGAGCTATTTAAAAGCCTTGATCCAATACTTAAAATTTCATAGATTGCAATAGGACAATGAAATTGCAAAAGAGCAAATAAAAGAAAATGTCACAGAGAGAGGTGTTTACAATACATTTTTTTGGCAGGAAAGGATATAGATACCTGACGATGCGAGGCGAAATACTCATTATTTGACAATAACGTCCTCTAGGGAGAGAACATCATAAAACACAGAATGGAAACAAGGTAATTTTGGCTTATTATTTTCTGATTTTTTTCCAAATAGCATTATATATATATATATATATATATATATATATATATATAATTAAAGGTCTTCCACAAGGAGGACCTGCGAGAAACTGTTTAGCCAATATTTATCTGCACTTTTATGAATATGATAACATTAGTTTCGATTCTTGTTACTTTTTTAGATACATAGATGACTTAATCATCTTTAGTAATATGGTAAATTTTGTTCCTAGTTTTAATTATTATCCACAATATCTGAAATTATTAAAAACCAATTATAATAATGACTCTGCAAACCTTTTAGACTTACAATTAATAGTTAAGAATAATATACTAATTAGTAATATTTTTGATAAAAGAGACTCTTTTGATTTTAACATTATTAAAATGCCTTTTTGGGAAAGTAACCTACATCTCTCTCTCTCTATCTATTTTTAGAAATATCATCTTAAATTTTATAAAGAGAAATAACGATTTAGTCACAGATAATGATGTTAAGCAAAATAATTTTAAGCTATTCTGCAATAATTGCTTGGAATACAACTATCCTAGTAACTTCATTTTTAAATATATTTCTAAAATATCTCTCTAATTCCCCTTTTCAAAGTTTAAGTATTATTTTTTTTTTTTTTTTCTCCTTCTGTTTTTTATTATTTTCAATTTTTTTTTTTTTTTGCTTTGTTTAACAACTACAAAAAAACTATCCAGGTGGCGCCACTAATTTTTACATCTGGTTTTACCAATCTAACACGTCATTTTTAACGATCATTTAGTGTATGGTTCTTGTACGTACAGTTTTTTCCCGCTCTCTGGTTATATGCATTTTTTCATGTAAGTTTTTGCTTCATTATTCCTTTTCAAAATTATTTTTATTTGTATTTTGTTAGGATTCATTTCTTTTCATATTTTCTATTATTTTTATTTTATTTTTCTTTTGGTTGCAAATTACACGTGGTTGGTTTTAGGCCTAACTTTTCAATATTTGTATGTTTTCCTGTTATGTATAAAATTTCTGCTGAACAGGGGAAGGTGGATCCATAAAATATATTTAACCCTAATTTGCTGGTCCTAATTCAGCAACAGCTTTAGAAATCATAACAGATCTTCATTTTAGTCTATTGACTCTTTTGGCTTCTTACATTTTAAAGTTCTAATTCTGTTCTATGTTATACATATGCTTAGTTAATTCTTCTATAATAGACTCTTCCATCATTATTAAAGTATGTTTCTTGAAATCTGGTTTGGATCTTCTGGCTTTGTTAGTGATATTATTTTGTATTATCAATTTTATTATGCCAAGTATTTCTTTCATTTTATGTTACTATATATATTTATATATATATATATATATATATATTTCTGAGAAAACTGAGTGTAAATCATGGAAGACAGCTGCGAGTCTTATCATTTATAAATAAAATGTCTTATCTAAAGTTGGAATTTTGGTATGTATACAAAAAAAAAGTGAACAATTTAGTCATTGAGTAGATCTAAAACCGGGGTGGGCATTACGTCGATCGCGATCGACAGGTGGACCTTTAAGACAATATGGGGTGATCATCTGAAGATTAACAGTTAGTAATTATAGACGAAAATATTCAAAATTGGCTGACAGTACGCAGACAAGGTCTTCTATTGATTATAATTTCGAGAACTAACTTTAGATGCAAATGTCTTATCTTTTAATGTATTTTGAATTGTTTGATAATAAATGTGCATCATAGATATTACTATATTTGTGGTTATTATTGTTATGTTTGTATTTTGCGTTTTGCTTTAAACGTGGTTTCAGAAAAGCGAATTTTTATTTTTATTTACGTAGGTAAGTGCATATTCCGTATTTATTATTAACAAATATTGCTGACTTTTTCCTTACCTCATCTCACCTACGACACTGGGCAGAGTGGGCGCACGCGTGAATTTTTCAAAGGGGGCACGATGCGGTGGTCCAAGGTCGAATGTCTACCGTTCTCATATCCTACCACAATACGTGTAGCCAAACATATTTTTTTTTTTCATTTTGTAGATTGTCGAGAACAAAGAAAAGTAAGAAATAAATTATTGAATAAATAACTCGCATTTTAATTATTAATAAAAAATCATTCATAACAATTTTTTAATTTTACGTACTATATACATGGGGTTATAATCGATCGGGAAAAATCAAGGGCTATGGAGGAGGATCCGGACCCGTGGATTCTCCCCCCTCCCTTATGTGTTCCATTGATACAGGGTGGACCGCAACACTTTGAAAAAATTAGAAGTAGCTTTTTACCCTGGAAAAGTCTGCCTCCTGATCTAAAGAACAAAAAAAATCATACACCGAAAAATTGAGGTTTTAAAATGTGTGGAGTAATACAGTCCCGGAAACTCGACCTAATGTGGACCGGTGGCCAAGTTTGTGAAAATACCAGGTTATCGAGAATGGAATTATAAATAAATAAATACGAGTGTTGCCTCAGAAAATATTGTACTGCACTTGTACGTATTGTTTGCTTGAGAAAGAGAACACAACAGAGAAAACAAACACTCAAAATACCCTTAAACAAAGGAAAATTACGTAATTTATGAAGGAATAGAGCATGTACTGCCAGAAAAGAAAAATTAATGAATGTATAGCGTACAGCAGTGACCTACAACCTGTGTTCCACGGAACCCTGGGGTTCGACATGGCATACCCAGGGTCGCAATAAAAAATTCGAAGAGAAACTTATAAATATGTATTCAAAATGGTTTTATTTTCTCTATGAGGTATGTGTAATAACAAGTATCTAAAGTTCCTCCCAGCAATTAAAACTGAAAAATTTATTTACATATAAAAGTTTTATTTTGAACCACTTTTAAAATTTTATTGCAATATAATAAAATAATATTAAAAACGTTTTATTTTTACATATATTTCCTACTAGATTGTGAATATTATAGTGTTTTTACATACGTTAGTTAGCACAATGTCTTTCAAAATTAAATAGTTTTCTAATGAGAAAATGTACCTTTTCGCATTTGTGGGAAGAAAAAAACACCCAATAAAGGAGAGGAAATAAATTATCTACGTATCAACAGATTCGATATTAAAATCTAAATTTAAACAAGAACAGCTCCTAAAATTTTAAGTTGCAAATTCATGCAAGTACAGTATTTCTCACACAGCTATAAATATTTTAATGACATTCAGAACATTGTGACAAGAAATGTATTTCTTAACGTGCGTGGCTACAAAAACAAAGTATAAAAACAATATATGTAAACAGATATATGTATAAAAACGGAATATGTAAAGCGATATATGTTTTTAAACGGAATATGTAAAGCGATTGCTTTTAATCTCAAAAGACCTAGTGGCCACGGTAGCCAAATGGTTAAAGAATTGGATCATGGCTGGCGTGTCATGAGTTCGAGTCCAGTACCACTGAAGACCCACTGTGCAGGGAAGCGATGCACGTTAAATCTGTCGAGAGCTCAAACGTCCACCCGTTGGTGTGGTAGTTAGGAGAAGAGGTGCCAGCTCAGGTGTCGTCCTCGTCACTTGACCATGGTTCAAAATTACGAGGTCCGTCGCCAAAAGCCTTCGCGTAACCGAACAGTGCGACGTTAATTTTTACTCATTCACTCCTAGAAAACCTAGACCGACAATTTGTGTGAAAAAAAAGTAAAACACGTCTTTTAGTTGCTAAATATAATGCATTAGTAGATGACACTTGGATCACAAATTAATATTATTAATAAGTAAATTATATTAAAAAATTAAATTAGAGTTTTTTAATAATAAATGCAATATTTTTTTTTAAAATTCCCTTTACATAAAGTATCTATAACATGTTAATCTACTTTAAATATCATTTTGAGATATATTCTGCTAAGTAGGTACGTATATGGAATGGAGTTCCACAAAAAGGGGGCAGGGGTGGCCAACCCTTGACATGCGTGCCACAGTGAGTTGTAAAAGCGGTACGCAAAGATGTATTCAAACATTAAAAATACTAATTAATATTAATTTTGTATTGCCTTAAAGGAAGGTTATTGTCTCAGACAAGACAAAACATTTAAATATATTTTAAATACAATTAATCAAATTACATTAGAAAATGATAATGTAGACAACACTCTTTCGTTGTTACGTGCGATGGCTTTCCGAAGGAAGTGCATTCGTGAGATTCTGGAATTTGAAGGAGGTATCTTAAAATATATATCTGGAAGAAAACAATCAACTGCCCCCGATGAGTGCTTGTTTCTCCAGAATGAAGATAGGCTTTGAGATTTAGCTTTTCGTACCGATATATCATCTTTTTTGAATACACTTTTGCTTTTTTTGTCTCGATTTTGGAGGGGGGGAATAGAAACTGAAGCACACCTAAAACAATCCGATTTTATTAGCATCTTCCAGAACTAATCCTGATGTATGTGAGTCAGTAAAATATTTACATATTCAAAAATCACATTAAAAAAGTGCTAACTGTTTAATAATTATATAGAATTAAATTTTTCTGGTTACTCATTTCTTTTTTATACTTAACCTAACTGATTGAAACATAAAAAAATTTAACAATAAAACTTAAATTCGCTTTTGTTTTATTTACTATATTATTTTTAAATTTCCACTACTTAGACCTGCATAAAATATGTGGTATTTTCGTAACAAATTCATAATAAGTCTGTAAGTAAAATTTTTTCACCTTTTCATTTGTTTCTTGGAAAAGTTTGAAGTGGCACACGTTATTAAACAGTGGTACTCTTCCCAAAAGGTTGGTCACTCCTGTTCTAGGGGTTCCGTGAGTTCAAAAAGTTTGAAGGCCAATGGCATACAGTAATTTAGCTGATCAGACAAACCTCAGAAAAATACTTTATGAAGGCATAAAGATGAGTATAATGAAAATTAAATAGCCGACTTTGCAAAAACTGGCTCTACTTCCCCCCCCCCCCAATGAAATGCATATGTCCTGTAGTCTTCAATACTGCTCTCTGCTGCTTCATTATGAAGTCGACGAAGGAACAGTGTGGCCGAGTTATCCGGACTGCTGGGTCTTCGAGTGCCGAGTTTTCTAGACTCAACTGCAATGATTTTCTTCAATTTTTTTCACTTAAACTATTCAACACTTCTGACTTTGATAAAAAAAAATTTAAGTCGAAGTAACCGAGTGGTCATGGTTACAGAGTCATGACCGGGGCTATAAGTTCGAGTCCTGGTGCCATTTATAACGCATGCAAAGGGGCAGATGGACGTTAAATCTGCCAAGGCTCTAAGTCTTCCTGATGATGTAATGTAGAAATTTTTAGAGGGAGAGGCCAGCTCAGGTTCGTCCTCTTCACTTGCCCATATTATTGCTTCTCATTTCCATAAGTATCTTTCCACAACGATCTTCAACTTCAACCCCTCTAATCATTCATAACCAGTGGCGCACAAGGGGGGTGTCTCAAGGGTCCGGACACCCCCCCCAAAGCCCTTGAGTTTTTTTCGATTGATGATAATCCTACTTATATATAACGTAAAATTTAATTAAATACTTGTAATTATAAATTTATTTTATTAATTATAGCTAATTATTAATTCAATAATTTATTTTTTACTGTTTTTACTTAACAAAATCAGAAGAATCAATTCGCGTTGTCTTGAGGTACGATACGAGTTGGGGGACATTCGACCATGGACTCCCCCCCCCTTGAAAAATGTTTGTGTGCGCTACCGTTCAGAACACTCGTTTTCCATTTAGCATATATTAATAATTTCTACACCTCCCAAGAATTTGATTTTTTTTAAAAAAAATTAATGCAAAATTAAAGAAAATTTATTTTTAGCCAATAGTAATTCTTTCTGTGACATAAATCAAAATTCCAATAGCTGTATTTAAACAATAAATAAAATTTGTCAAGGCAGTGGTTCCCAAGCAGCAGACTGGTACCGGATCACCAAAATTCTTATTGTCGTTTCCGACAACCTGTCTGTAAGAATCAAGATTTTATGCAGTGACAGCAACCAAGACAAAAACAACAAAATAAACTGTACATAAGCAACACATTTCGGGGGTCATTGTCTCCTATCACCCCCAGATGGAACCATCTCGTTGCAAAGAAACAAGTTCAGGGTTCTCATTGATTTAGCGTTCTAGTGATTTAAAATGTTAAATCACTTTACACTCATTTCTTGGTATAACTGTATTTTACTTTCAAGATCTGTTTAAATGTAATTAAATTAAAATTATTAAATCAAAACAATCTAAAATATAAGCAAGTCCCTCCCACAGTGGGCCGAGGGAATATTATCAGGCATTGCTTGGGCCGCGGCTATAAAAAGATTTAGGAAGTACTGTGTTAAGACTCAAGTGACGAGGTTAATTTAAAGTATACCATGAAAATGTTTGATGGCCGTGGTAGGCTAGTGATTATGGCCATAAACACGTAGCCAGCGTGTCGACTTCCATTGGCGTAGTACGGTAGTTTGGGTTGTCGTCTTCATCACTTGGCCGAGGTTTAAAATTACGATGTTCGTCGCCCACAGCTCACGTGTTGCTTTATAGTGCGACGGTACTAAATACTCACTCACTCAACCAAAACTTTTAAATCAAAAATATAAACCTACCCAGACTGAAACTTGATAAGTAACATATGATGATAAATATATCATACGATGATGCTTATCTATATGACAAGATATAGACAAGCAACCAAATTAATCATTTCATCAGACTTCATAAATCAAACATTGTTATTCTCAGTGAACAACTAACCTCTATCACGACTGACCACATTTCCAAAATTCCAAACGATACAGCCAGGCAAAGCAATTCACGGCATCTCGAACAACAATTCCGATAAGGAACAGTCGCATAACAAAAACTATCGGTCACTCAATCGCTGACCACAGGTCATGACTCTTTACAAAGACCCTAATATACTCCCAGGGCAGCGGTCAAGCGGACCACCCAAAGCGAAGTGGAAGTTTCTTCAGTCTCCCTCCTCCAAGGATGACATCCCCTCTCCTATCTCCCCGTCGGTGTGTCATTCATGAAAAATAAAACTTCCTTTTCTTATACAGAGATTGTATGGCAAAACCATCCGACGGCTATTGTCCGATTTCCGCTGTTGGCTGGCTTGTTTTTCGATTTTTCAAGGTATGGGAAGTATTTCGCCACAAGAAAGAAAAAGTTTCTGCGGCATAGGCTTGTCATTTACCATTCCTAAGCGATGCATCTGCTGTCAGGTCTGCGTTAAAGTGAAAATGACAATTTTTTTTATTTATTTATTTTCTCTTTTGTGTCTCCAACTTGTTTACGTTATAGTTTGATTACAATGAAACTTGGAATACAAGTGATTTATGTTTTTTTAGTGTGTGTATGTGACCTCTTCTTCTCCCTCTAAAACATTCGAGTATTCAACTAAGACTTGGAGCTCCTCGTTTACTTCCTTGCCCTCGCTTTCATGATAAACATATTTATTTATGACTATTCCAGTATTTTTAAAGTTTTCGGTATATGAATCTCTTTATATCTCCAATTTATTATTTTATTACAGTATTTTATTCGAATCTAAGCCGCCATTGATTCTAAACTGTACCCCCAAATTCTCAACAGGTTTTTATTAAAAAGATAAATAAAATAGTGTAAGAAAACGAAACTTAAAAAAATGAATGAGAATAAGAAGTGAATAATGTTATTATTTTATTAGTATTAAAAACGTTTAAATACATATATGAATCTGTAGTTGTCCTCTAATCGTCAACATCATGTCCAATTTTCTTTATTCACCGAATTTTTCCGTCTTCCATTCTAAGCCTCACCCGAATTTTAGCAGTATTGACGTTGTAAAAAAGCGCCGCCTTAGATTTGAATAAGTATGGTATGTGGTAAAATTTAGAATGCAGGTAATTTTAACATTTTAAATTCGGCAGTACACATGCTGTACCTCACTTTCTTCCCTCAATTACTTCGATGTCGGAACAACTGCTGTTCCAAACGATTTAGAAAGTTCACCCCTAACCTCCCTTTTTCCCAAAAAGAACTTTCCAGGTCCTTTGTACAACAGTCTTGGCACTGCAGTCAATATGATTTTTTGATTTAAGGCGTACTCTGGTCAACACGAGGGCTACTGGTGACGGACCTCGTCATTTTGAACCACTGTCAAGTGATGAAAAAGTGACACCTCCCTCTCCTAACATTCACACTACGCCATTGGGAGGACTTCGAGCAGTTACAGTTGCAGCGACCCTAGGTATTCAGTTGCACTAGGATTCGAACGTGACACTTGTCGCGAGTTCAGTGTATGTCCAACTGACAATATTAAGTGTGAAAACAAAAGGGACTTATTAAAAACACCTTAAATTTAAACTGCAGTACTAATTTTACATAAAGAATATTACATTTATTTTTTTAAAAACAGAGATGTAGTAACTTTCATCTTCCTCCCCCCCCCTTAGTCATAACTTGATTTGTGAAATACCACACCTTGTCAAAAATTCAAAAAATGCATTCTAAAATACAGCTATTTTAAACGATTTTGTGATGATTTTTAAGGTTGTCTTTGCCAAACTAAATTATGTTCACTTGTTCAGAGAATATAAAAAATATCGCAGTTTTAACATGAAAATTCGCAAAATAGTTAATCATACATATGTTTATTATACTGTGTGGTTTTAAAATTTGAAAGATTTGTTTACATCATGGACTCATTTTTGTCATTTTTATTGTGATATAAGAGATGAAATAATCTGCTTGATAAATAATAAAGCTATTAATGTATCAATGCTATATGAAATTAAAACGTATCAAATTTAGTGGTTAATGACGCCGATTGTTGCGCCTTGAAGTCTAGGTTCCAATTCTGTAGAAGGCATGTATGTTTGTAATTGTATAGTGTATGTTGCATGGGGACACTTTAAACTTCCGTCGTGCCACAAGTCCTTTTGAGAGTTTGGTGGAAAGGGAAGATAGGTAAGAGGCCTCAGACCAAACTCCATGGTATTCTTGTTTAAAACTGGGGTGAAACCAAGCCAAATACTGTCACATGGATGTTTCTCAAAGCTGCGGCTAAGGACAGACATAAAACTGTCCCCTTGTGATGGATGGGCTACCCCATCCAACAGTGTACGAGAGTTAGAAGCCATATTTAAAACAATTTATTTACAATTCTCAACAACGTAACAAACCTGAACAACCCAAGTTAAGAAATGCACATTTTAAATAAATATGGCAGCAAAAGCGAGGAAGACAATATAAGTAATATTTAATTATAAATTTAATCACTTTCTTTAGGAATGTCTTAGCTAAATAACCTAAGATACGTTCCAAGTGGGTCTACTTCAAGCCGACGCTAATCCAATTTAAATATCTAATTGACAAATCGTCAATTTTAAATACTAAGCAAATAATCTACGGAACACTCTCTCCTAGCTTTCTATTACTTTAAGTTAATCACTCATTGTTATCATTTAGTTTCTAACCTCCCCTTTGTCTCTCTCTCTCGAACCTGAAAGTTAATGTTTAAATATAAATCTTGATTTGCATAAGTCACATCTTCTTCGAGAGAAAGTTTTCAATAGAACAATATCTAAAGAAAGTGTTTTTCCAAGAGGTTTAGTAGGAGGTACGCGAATAGACCCGTTACACCCTTGACACGATGAATTTCGTGGACCTCGATATGACACCCTGGATCAGGTGGCATCAAAAACAACACAACACGTCACTATAGACATCAAATAACATAATCATTATCAAACAAATCACAAGAAACAGTACAATTCCTTGATATTAAAACACATTAAGAAAAGAAAACTACCACTGCAACTACATTACAATGCGCCTCGCGAGACTTTTATTGGTCAGAAACTGACCCGTGACTGGAAATGAGTTTGTCACCCCTGATCTGCAACCTTTCCAATCTACTTCGAAACATTTATCTCTCCAACACCTGCAAAACTCCAATTTCTAATTCGAAACAACTTTTCCTTTCACTCAGAACCACGCCACAAAAGAAAACACGCTTACGAAAGCGCATTCGATTCTTCTCTCTAAGTGCCCCAATAACAACCAACTCTGTGGATACGCATTTTTAACTCCGAACACAGGTAACTCACGGCATAATCAACCCATTGGACGGCGTAATCAAAGGCAAGTCATGCGTTTCCTTCGCTGTGCAAAATAAAATATATTTTTAAAAAAAAGGAACCATTTAGAAGAAATAACGACAGAACGCACGCGCCCATCACAATACCTTTATTTTCAAACCAGAAAGGAGCTCTCGAGAGCAACAACCAAATTATTGCAGACAGGGGACGTTAACCTTCCAATCGTGTAATTTCCAATATTTTACAACCGGGCGGACTGTGTTGGTCATTCAGCAAGTTATAAGTGAGGATAAGGGTGTGTGAGGGGGTCAGGTATTGGGTGGGGGAGGAATGGGTTTGTGGTATTTATTGGTGTAACAATGGTTACTTGTGCGATGGTAGAGACGCGCGGGCTAGTTTTTCGAACGCAAGTTGTTACAGGGAAAAAAGACGAACTTTACGTGTGGAATGGAGGCGGCTTTTATTAGATCTAACGATATAGGATATATTGAATTCATTTAACTAGTTGTAATAAATTGTGAAATGGGAAAAGATGTAATGATTTCGCTGGTGATTGTTGAAGCGGACGAGGGTTTAGATGTTTTTTGAGAGAGAAGCAATGACTTTTTTTACATTCTGCAATTAAAAAGAATGCAATAATGCTTTATTTTTATTATAATTTCATCACGTATCTATTATTACTTTAATTTCTCTCATTGTTGCAGAGTGCTAAAAAGATAATTTTTCGTCTTTTCAGATAACACGTGTTATCAGTGCCGATTTATCCATTGGGCGCTTGGGGCGGGTGCCTAGGGGCCAGGAAGGGCATGAAAGGGCCCGGATAAGCCGGACTTAATTAGGTTTTCTATTAATAAATTTCAATCCGCCATTGCGAAAGGGGCCCGTAGATCTTCTGTGGCCAGGGCTCGAAAAGAGCTTAAACCGGCACTGCAATGTTACTCGTTTTCTGTGGTATACTGGTACTATAGAGGCGTTGCTACCACTGTATCAGCTGTATAAATGGTACAAGATCCCCCCCCCCCGAAGCTACTGGGGATCTGACAGATTTAATATTACGACACTTCCAAATAAGTGATGTGATCATTATTATTGAATTTCCAAAAAAAGGCCTTCAAAGAATGCTAATACAGGGCCCACTCAAAACTACCAGGCTACGAAGGAAATTTTGATGCCAAGCTTTGCTTTGCTGATAGTCTTTTAGAGGTTTTGATTTTATATAAGTTCGATTTTTTTATTTATTTCTTTATTCATTTTATAGTCTGAGGGGATGTAATTGTATGAGGACTTATTTTGTTACCGTATGTTTGAAATATTACATGAAACTTAAAATCTCCTTTGGAATGTTATATTGTTCAAGGCAATGGAATAGTTTAATTTCTTTCTTCATTTTCATAACCAAACTTTTCAAATATTTTTTTTAATAAGAAAGGTTTTCTAGAGGTCTACATATAAGAAGTGTAATATTTCTTATAGTTAAAAGCTTGAAAATAAGAGGTAAAAGCATTCAAATGTCTTAAGAAGTGTCGGAATCCTAAAAGCTTCAAGAAAGATTATTTGAGGTCAAATGCGTAGCTTATCACTTTTCCAAAAATACCATATTTTAATTTCTACGAAAATTAAAAGTTTCGAAAATTTAGTTTTAAATTATCACTGAAGCTGAGTCTATCATTTAAACTATCATTGTGTAAACAATGCGCTAGAATATGAACCTAATATTTTTTTTAAAATTTTTATTCTGAGAAACAGTCTTACTGTATCTGTAATGAACAAATCTAGATTTGTTTACACTTGTAAAAGTACGGGGTTTTTTATATTACGAGTTTGTTCTTTTTAGACTGTATTTGTGTAACAACATTGTAATAACCCGGGGGTTGTTGGTGTTTGGGGATTCGAGCAAACATCAGCCATAGCAACTTTTAAACGCAATTTTATTATTATTTTCATTTTATCAACCAACACAATTGAAGGCGGGAAATGCACTTAATATATAACCCGTAAGAGCAATCGCATAGGCTTAATACTACTAACATATAATTAAAATTACTTAGCTGAATCCTGGAGTGCTCTTGACTCCTACCCTTGAATTCTCTGTAAATATCTTGTTTATAACTGTACGACTTCCGGTCGTAAGCTTGGTCCCAATTTAACCAACTTTTAATCGCCAACTATCCCCATCGACCATCCTCGCGTACACTAATGCCAACGTATCAATAGAAGTACTCATTTAACTAAATCTCGTCTTCTTCACCGAGTTTTCAACAGAATTTACAGTTAAAGGGAATAATTTTACCCAAGAGGATGAGAAGAAACTTCTTTACAAAATTTAGCTAATTTTTTTAAACATTTGATACATTCAAGCAATTTTGTTATGCTTAGATTAACCTTAAAAGTATTTAAAAAGCGTAAAGGACATATAGTAGACTCTTAAATGCTTATCTTGTGAAAATTAAATTAATGTTAATTTGTGTTCTGTGTCACACACACACAAGTTTGGTCTTCCAACCAATAAAAGTATTTAAAAAGCATAAAGGACATCTTAAATGCCCATCTTGTGAAAATTAAATTAATGTTAATTTGTGTCCCATGTCACAAGTGTGGTCTTCCAACCAACAAAAAATGATGCTCGTCTGAATTATGGGTCACAAATTACTTTATAGGGGTGGTCATCTATGAGAGTTCTGGTCTTATGTCTCTCAAATGATAAAAAAATGAGGAAAATGTTAACGTTTCTCCCTCGGAAAAACCAAGCAATTTAACCAAAAGTTATCAAACAGAAGAGAAAATAAAAAATAATAAAAGAAGAAGAAAAAAAAAACGAATGATGCAATTCAAACCCAGATAGGTGCACCTGGAAGAAATAAAAATTTAGAAAGAGAAAGAAAATGCAAACTTATATCATAAATAAACAGTCGAAAGTCATTAGAAGCGAAAAAGATTAAAAACTGAAGAGAAATTGGAAAATTGCTACAGTAAAATAAATGGACCTGTTGTGCAAACACGACATTTGAAATTTCACTTCACAAATGCGAAAAATGCCGGAATAAAAGTATTTTACTGTACGTTAAAAACATGTAAAAAACGCTCAAGAAGATAAGTATCCGAGAAACTAGCAAGAAAATTAGTTTTACGGAAAGTAGTAATAAAGACAATCTTGCAACAGCTGCAATAAGCCAAATAATATATATATATAGATAGATGTAGTTTTTTAATGAATCTTATTCATCCATTGTAAATACGGAATCTATTCTTATATTAATGGTTTTTATAACGAGACATTTAGCTTAACTATCAATTTTTGTGCTAAATAAAAGCAAATAGAACTATTTAGAGAAAAGAATTCAAATAAAAAAGATTTTGGTATTAAAATACCCTTTTAAGTCTCTCTGTTAGGACTGTACGAAAAGACGAATTATAGTTGCACTCAAAAACTGAGCAAACACTACCATTTTGAGAAAATTTTAGAAAACTTTAAATTTTGATTTTAAAATATACACGTCATCTAAAATATATGTTAAAAACTGTCTTTCAATCGTATTAAAATTTTTACTAAATTATTTTCTCTTTAAGGTATCCGACTACCCTAAAACTGGGAATTTTTCCAAAAATTCATACATTTTTTTTATATGATTTTATTTTATGGACCATCTTATTAGCTTTATAAAAAGACCAAGTTCATTATTCTCCGTTCAGCAGAACAAAAACTACAAGTGTTTTAGTAAAAGCACACATGTGCCATTACTTAAAGCAAGATGTCATACTTTAAAACGCGTTTTACTCGAAATGTGATTTTTTGAAAACAATCAAACGGGGTTAGCGATTGCTCAAAAAGTTTTGAACATAATTAACTGAATTTTTTTCTGTAAGTTCTGTATAATAGTAGAAGTGTTTTAACCTTCAGATTTATTAATCACTGTTCTGTTACAAAATTTACAGTTCCTTATGTGAATAGAATCACTGTCTTTTTAAGCATTTTCATATAGTAACCGAGATAAAGTGTTCTAGTTTTTGTAAAAAAGAAAATATTCCTTATCCTGAAGGTCATTTCAAAATTGAATAATATAACAACACATTAGAATGAAAAAAATTGAACATTTGTTCATTAACCTTTGGTGCAGAATGGGCCACGTTTATGCAATTTTTGTCAATTTTTACCTATTTTTTTCCCATTTTAGTAATAATAAAATTTCTTTTTCTCTTCTTAATTTTAGCACATTTTTCTTAAAATGCACTAAACAAATCTAAAAATAACAACAACAAAAATCCCCATATCTCCTTTTTTTTAAAAAAAAGGTTGTCGCTACCAGCGGATATCTTAAAGTTTTCCTTTTTTTTAACTACTTTTTATAACTTAATCTTTCAAGAGTAAGACAGCTGGTAAAAATCATTTGTTAGAAATATAGCACCTGGACATGGCTGATTGAACATTTCTAGAGAATCATTTTAAAAAATTGTTCTAATCCTATTTGTATGGAACTTTTTCCTAAACGACTGCATATTATGGTCATTATTTTTTATATATGGTTAATAATTTATTTTTCTCTTCTTAATTTTCGCCTATTTTTCTTTAAATGTACTAAAAAAATCTAAAAACAACAAAAAAATCCACATATCTCCATTTTTTTTTTAAAGTTGTCGCAACCAGTCGGATACCTAAAAGTTTAAAAAAAAAAATTTAAATCATATTTCATATTTAATGAGCTAAATTCGAAGATCACGTGATAAATGCAATCACGTGTTCTCCATTGAATTCAAAACTGTCTTTAGACTTGTTGTTCAACGTGTAAAATTAAATTTCAAATTTGATAATTGGGTAAGGATGCTCAAATATTAAAATCATTTTTCAAAATTAAAAAAAAAACAAGTCTTATATTTCACATGCATTTAAGTGAGTTTTGCTTACCTATGAGCATTATTATTTTTGACACAAATGCACTTTTCAAAAGAAAGTTTTTGTAAAGAGCAAAAGTTGGCAACAGTGAAGTGCATGAACTGATAGGTTGGAAACATGTGTTTGCAGTTATGTGGCAATGACGTCACATGAATTTAGCTAATTGGTTTCAAACTTAAGCAATTTTAAAATAAAGCAGTGGATTCGATTCATCTGACATCATAATCACATGATAGAACGCTCAACAAATACCTACGTGTTTCATTCGACTGAGTATTTTGGCGGCATTTTCGGATTTGTATCTACTTTCATGTAACAAAAGGAAATACTGTAGACAATGCCGGCTTATCAATTGGGAGCTTGGGCGGGCACCCAGAGGCCCGGATAAGCTAGACTTAACCAAATTTTCTGTTTATAAATTTCGATCCGCCAGTGCCAAGAGGGCCCGTAGGTCTTCTGCGCCCAGGGCCCGAAATGAGCTCAAACCTGCACTGATTGTAGCGTATTAAATTAAATTAAGAGCATAGTCAAAAAATGTTCGAGACAAGATTTCACCAGCGAATATTCATTGTTTAAAACCGAATATATAATTGACTCAATAGTGGTATGGAAACTTATTTGTACATCTTTGACTTTAAATAGCATTAGGGCTGAGAGATTGTGCTTGCATCAGCCTCAATTTACAATAATGATCTTTAACAATTCGAGATCCAAACCCTCCACCCACATTCTTAATAAATCTGTATAACTCTTTCAACCAAACTATAAAACTCCATGAAATACCGATTGTGAAAGCAATTTCATATCATTAATCAATAATTTAGATGATTATAAATAATATAATCTATTTTCAAACTTAAAAAGCTCAATCCGAAGTATAAAGTCAAAAATATGCTCATGAATGTATACACTTTCCTATCGCTTATTCTCAAATATGCTTACAATATCTGAAAGACAGTTTGAATGGTGTTTTTTGTTTAAGGACTGATTGACTGATTGTTTACTAACGACAAAAACTTTCAAAACTACACGAGGTTCATTGGCGACGGATCTCATAATTTGGAACCGCGATCAACTCTGCAGAAGATGCCAACATCTCCAGATTTCCATATCACGACAACGTGAGGATTTCAAACCACGACGTCCATCAGTACCTCTATACGGTGGGAGAGGTACTGATGAACTGAACTGTAGCTGAACAGGGCTTTTGGCAACAGACCGTGTCATTTTGAACCATGGTCAAGTGACTAGGACGACACCTGAGCGGGAACCCCTCTCTCCTAACTACCACACCAACGGGAGGACGTTTGAGTTCTCGATAGATTTAACGTGCATCACTCTCATACACGGCGGGTCTTCAGTGGTACTGGGCTCGAACTCATGACACGCTAGCCATGATCCGATGCCTTGACCACTTGGCTATAGCGGCCCCGTCATTGGCTCGAGCCTATGACTCGAAAAATTTTGTGAGTCAGTTCACAACCACAGAACTCGGCTATTGCAACGACTGACCTCGAAAATGTGAACTATTGTTAAGTGACGAGGACGAACACCTGAGCTAGCAACCCTCTCTCCGAGCTTTCACACCACCCCAATGGACCATCTGACTCTCGACAGATTTAACGCGCAACAGCCCTTCTACACATAGGGTCTTCAGTGGGTCTAGGCTCGAACTGACCATGACCATTAGGCTACCGGGGTCCTATGTTTTAGAAGGAGTAGATCCTATAAATGAATATATACATTAACTATATTCTCGTTTCTTTTTATGAAAAATCCGCACCATATATTTATATTCAGTCATCCAATTCTCAAACCCAATTGGACGTTAACCTTTTTAAAAAATGGCAAGAGAAAATTAACAGCATTAAAAAAAATGTGCAAAGTGAAAAAGAAAAATAAACCTCTGGAGGAGGAATTGACACGAAAATAGATAATCTTCACCCAAAGTTCGACTACTCCACATGCACAAACTATGTTTTCTTTCAACACATTCTTTTGAGCCAAGCCGAGACATTACAAGTACACGCGCCCAAATGTACAAACACCGTCTACACGGACATAAGTTAAAATTACGAACACTCCCCCCCCCCATTCTATCCACTCTTTTCCGAGCAGAAATAAAAAAAATTACAACAATGAAGCTGGTGATGTACTAACTGCTAGCGATGGCCAAAACGGGGGGGGGGGGGGTTCTGAATTCTACACACTGGAGAAAAGTGAGATAATTTGGTAAAGCGCGCAAAAATAAATAATAATGGGTTGACTGTTATAAAGAAAACGATAAAAAAAGAACTGCTATAGACGTGACTGGACAAAAGAAACCGGTTCTCACTTCTTCGAGTTATTTTCCACATAATTTGACCACGGATTTGCAAAACAAGAGTTTTATGGTCAACGAGACATCGCAAATTTTTTCATCATTTTTACTTACAGATACACACTGGAATTGGTTTCATTTGTTTTACATAAGTGTTATAAGTGGTTGTGATCTTTCATTTCGATTGATCAGTGGCCAATATCTTCGCGAAATGTGAATCTGATTTAAACTCGGAATACGTTCAGGCAGAAAAATGTTTTCATTTTTACACGAAAATTTGAAACGGTTGATTTTAGGTTGATTATGCCACTATTCAGTTGTATGCTAAGACAGACAGACCCTTTAATAAGTAATTAACAATCGCAACTGAACAAAAAAAACCTGCCAAAATTTCCCTTTAAATTTTACCTTTTTTTTAAAGTATATTTCAGTTTTACTTCACTTGGGGTGAGTGAGTGAATATTAACGTCGCTCTGTTCAGCTAGCTACACGATGCCTTTTGGCGACGGACCACGTCATTTTGAACCATGGTCAAGTGACGCGGACGACACCCGAGCTGGCACTCCCTCTCCTAATTACCACACCACATCAACATGAGGACGTTTGAGCTCTCGACAGATTTAACGTGCATCGCACCCCTACACGGAGAATCTTCAGTGGTACTGGGCTCGAACTCATGACACGCTAGCCATGATCCGATACCTTGACCACTTTACTTCACTTGGGATTACAGTATCAATAATTTGGCGTACAAGCTTCATTCTAGGCATTGAATCTTGGCTCTAATGGGCAACTGGAATACCAAATTTCTCAAATGTTGTGGGATTTCAGCGAATGATAAAACTAGTTCAGAAGTCCTCTTGTGAAGTTTTTCTTATCACGCGTGGCTGGCTCGAGATTTGATACAAAGATCCCTATACATTACTGAGCTAAAGTGGCATGGTTCTAACCCAGTGACGTCTTAAGATTTCTTGAAGCCCTGGGCATCTAGGCAAAAGTTAGCCCAACGTGCGACCCTTTAACTGGTTTGCCCGTACACCGTACGGGCTAACGAAAGCTGGATACAACCGGATTGCCCTCACGCTGTACACGCACACACATAGGCACTGATATTTTCTTCTTTCTACCATTGATTTGCACGTATTTTTCATTTTTTACAGTGAGATTATTAGTGCTAGTGTTTTCAGGAGATGCAGTTTGTCCATACTGCTGAAATACTTTCCCTCCGGACTTTCTTAGTGGTGAAGGCGGGAAAATTTCATTGAAAGCAGGGATTTATATTCTTCAAAATATTCGATAAAGAACAGGGATTGGCAAGGCAAAGTAGAATTTGTTGCTTGAGAAGAAATGAATATTAAAAGATAATTTTAAAAAGCCTATATTATCTCTGTCTCCAGTTGCAATGTAAGAGACTTAGTATTACACCATACTTCATTGTGTATACATGTACACAAACATCAAATCCTCAGCCGTTTGAAAAAGAGGTATGAACATGAATTTTTTCTGTATGAGAGAAATTCTCCGAAGAAAAATGCAACATTCTCTTCATAACATGCAGAGTGTACTTATAAAAACCTATTTTTAGGTTTTATGTGTTCCACAATTATAAACTAAAATATAGTGTAAAAACTTTAAAATTAAAAATTAAACTAAAATTCTTCCATTTTGTTTTTTGTATAAAGTATTATGTTAACTTATTCGCAATAAAAAATGTGTCTTTCTTTGGAACATTTGGGTAAAAAATTTGACCGATTAAGTGTATATAGCATACGTTGTCAAATACAGTAGAGCGTCGTTTATCCGAATCAATTGGGACTGGACACCGTTCGGATACGCTATTGTTCGGATAACTGAATGCGATCCATGTAGTATATGATACTGGACACTATACAAATATTGAAAATCATCCTATGCAGGTAACCTGCTTGAAGGAAAAGCAAAATAGGTGCAAAATGTCGCAATTTTACCTTGATTGTAGGGAATAATCACTTATTTTTTGCTCTACCATTGTACACCTCCGTTTTTTCACTGCAAGGTCTCTGATTCTCTTCAGCAGCAATAGAGTAAGACAGCACTCTGATTGTTGTTCGTAATGTCTCTAACGCAGTAAACGCGTCAGCATTTGCTACTTTCATTGTTGTTGTCCTCGTCTTCATCCGTTTCATCGTCGACAGGGTCGGATTCTTCTTGCACGGAAGTCACAATCTCGTCATCATTTAGCATTTGAAATCCACAGTCTTCTGCATCACGTTCATCCAGGTTTCTACACCAACAAAACTCAACAAAAGAGCACGTATACATCCCCTCACTTGAAAACAAACTGACCTAATATTCCGCGCAAATGTTTACCAAATCACACAACTGAAATTTTCCAAATATCCCTCATCTTGGGTTTTCCCGTCACTTTTGGCCTCACAAGCAACAAATGTTGAGCAATGCACTGTTCGAAAACGTATCCGGACTTTGGTTTGGATATTTGACGCTCCGGATAATTAACGTTCGGATAAACGATGCTCTACTGTACTCAAACAAACGTTAACCCGACTCACCCTAACATGACTCTCAATCTCTCAACCTAGACATAAACAGACTTGACCGACTGCCGCGTTTTACCTAAATGTGGTGTGTATTGGTAAGCCTAGGCCTATAGGGGCAGGACGACAAGTATAACATAATGATGCAGTCTTGCCACTGTTGCCAATTGGCAAATAGTTTGAAATTCTCACTTTTACGGAAAATATGCCCGGGAATCACATTTGATAGTTAAAACTATTCGAATCATGAGCTTATTGAAGCCATGTCAAAGCCCCCAATCGAGGCCAAGGCTCTGGGCCTGCATCCAGTTGGCCCATGCCTTAAACGCCCCTGTTCGAGCCTACAACTCCGTAAAAATACCACCAATAAAGTTCATGACCACGACTTCTCAACTACATGGGACACTTGGAGGGAGAAAATAAAGAAACAGATAGAGAAATAGGGATTCAAAATATTCTGTAGATTCGTATATACATTTGACTCTCGATAATTCGAAGTTGAAGGGACCAATGAAAAACTTCGAATTATCAAAAGTCCGAATTATCAAGAGGGTAGGAAAAAACTCCCAAAATACACGAAGAGAATTTTTTTCCAAACACATTTAAATTTGAAACTACGAAATAAAACAACAATTGTACATATGTATGAAATTATTTTAAAGTATTTTTAAAAAGTACCTATTATACAGTATAAATATTATACAGAAGTTAAAAGTCTTCTGTATTAAAATAATACATTTATATATTAAAAACAACTATTGAAAAATACATACTGTATATAATAAATTTTTTTTGGCAAAAAAATCTGTTATCTTTTTTGATTTATGGCAATTAATCTAACATAGTTAATTGATTTTTCTACAATAAATGAAGCTTGAAAAACGTCCGCATCAACATGATTTTGAAGGGAAAAGTTGGGTAGTTTGTCTTAGATACACACACACATTTAGCCTTTTGTCAGAGTTATGGGAGTTAACTCCGATGGTCATCAAAGGGGCTACATTACAGAGGAGACTTGCAGAGACCATACAACACAAAACATGTAAGCTCCAACCTTTTTACTACAGGACAATGCATGACAGTGCGTTTGAATAGTCCAGATTTTTATTAGATCACTTCGAATTATCGCGTGTTGTATTCTGGTCAGGCACAGATTTTACTTCGAAATATTGAGTGTACCCAAATGTATTTATTGTTTTAGTTCGAAATATCAAGAGTTCTTCTAGGGGCTGAGCATATAGTTCGAATTATCGAGAGGTTCGTACTACCGAAAGTTTGAATTAGCGAGAGTCCACTGTATATAATACAATGAATGTGTGACGGGTGCTTACGCGTTTCACTAACCTTCTCTTAAAATCTTTAAATTGTATTTATTTTGACCAATCCCCACTGAGAGCTTAAAGTGTGACTTATGTAAATAAGATAGTTTCGGGTTTAGCGAGTTCGAAAGAGATATAAAAGGGAGAAATGAAATGAAGAGATAAGGATGACTAAGCGGTTTGATAGAGTAGAACTCCGTGTTTGGGATTGAAAAGTAAACTACGTGGTTGTCTAGGAAGGTGTTTTTAAGCGTCTAGTTTAATGAAGTGAAATTTGAAGATTATTGAAAAAGATTCCTTAAGGCGGTTCAGAAGTTATTGAAGATATCCTAGATTATAGCCACTTCCTAAATTCTACTAGTTCCAGGTTCCTTCTGAAGAAGATTTCAGGTCTGTAACTTTTGTAGTTTAGATTTAAATGTGTAGTTTGATTGTACGTGTTATTCCCCTCGTGATATCAGTTAGTATTCCGTCGTCCATAATTGAATTCTGATAATACTCCATGATAATTTATTGTTCTTAAAGTTGATTATTAATTGTAGATTTCTGTCTTAAAGAAATAATAAATAAGTGATTTATTATTTGAGTAGTCTTTAATTATGAATCCTACATATCCTAACATAGATAATATGCAAAGGGGTAGTGGGGACTACGACACTGGCGCCCAAACGAAATACCGGAATTAAGAGCAGGTGCAGGATTTAGAGTTTTGCCGGAGTTATTTTTTTCGGGTAAAGAAAATGTGTCTGAGTTTCTAAATAATATCGATGATAATATAGCTTACTATGAAATACCGGCGAATCTATCGTGTGCATATTTAAAAGGTCATTTAGTTGGGAGAGCGTTAGACTGGTTTCAAGTTATCGGCTTCGAGTGTGTAAATGAAGAAGCGACTGCATTTGCAACACTTAAAAAGAAATTATCAGATAGTTTTCCGGTAATACGGAATAAATCAGAGCTAGAAGCTCAGTTTTTTTTCGTCAAAACAACGGAGAGGTCAAGCCCCGTCAGACTTTATTTTTCAGATGTTAAAAATACATAAAACCTTGGAATTAAATTATGATGAGATAAAATTGATCGATCACATAGTAATGCGACTAGAACCCCAAATAATGGATTATTTAGAAGTTCGAAACCCCACAACGAAAACTCAATTGATAGAGTTGGTAGATCGGTATGAGGAACGTCATAACTGCAGGGAAAATCAGGGTTCGAGTAATAATTTTGCTAGACGAAGTTGGGATGTGAGTAGGAATCCTGAGGAAAGAAGGAATAATAGAAATTGGAGAGATACTGGGGTCGGAAATAGTCAAAATGATCAAAGAGGACTAGGCAGGGGTGCGAATAATTTTCCTCGTCGTAATTATCAAAATCAAGGATTCGAGGGTGGAAATCGATACAATCAGCCAAATCAGAGAACAGACCGGTATCAGAACCGTAGGATGGTGGTTAGGAAGGGTCCTAATGATGATTCAGCAAAACAGAATTGGAGGCGTGTTGATTGCAACAGCGAAAGGCAAAGAAATGCCAATTTAAACTTTCAAAGAGATCGTATTGAGTCAAATCCTCCTAATAGAATTAGACTTAATTCATTGAGATTATCACCAGTTGAACTTCCGTATGTGCCGATTTTGTTGAATGATACTTTTTTAAAAGCGCTCTGGGATACAGGTGCGGAAAAGTCATTTATTTCAGAAAAAACGTACCGGTCATATTTTTCTTTCTGTCCTTTAAAAAAATCGTTAGCTGAAGTAGTTACAGCTCAAGGGTCACAGTGCAGAAATTTAGGCACAGTTGAGTAGAAAATTAAAATAAGAGAATTTTCGCAGTTATGGAAATTTCATGTGATTGCTGAGATGCAAGATCCGTGCATCATAGGTGTGGATTTTATGTCACTTGCAGGGATTACTTTTGATTTTGTTAAAAAATCGTTAATCATTCCGGATTCGAAAACGGAAAAAGTGACTGTTATGTTGTCTAGAAACCCGTTAGAAAGTAATGAGGAACCAAAAGTGTCTTGTGCGGTGATTAGATCGTTAGTATTATCTTCTAGAGAACAGTTAAGAGAGGAACAGAGAAATGACCCGGAGCTAGGGCATATTATGAAGTTTTTGGAAAATCCGGACGATAGTTCTGTTAATGAATCGATCTGCAGAAATTGGTCCAATGACTTTAAAATCGTTGACGGTTTGCTATATTATGCAAAGTATACAACCACACTAGGTGAATTAAGGGTATTTATACCTAAAACATTACGTAAAGATGTTATGCGAGAATTTCATGACTCGCCTATGGCAGGTCATCTAGGCAAAAAGAAAACCTACTTAAAATTAAAGGACGCGTGTTATTTTCCGTACATGAGGAAATACATTTATAAATATGTAGCAACCTGCGACCAATGCCAAAAAGTCAATTATAAAAACGGATTACCAGCTGGTCAATTAATTCCCATAATAACGAATTTTCCGAATGAAATCGTGTCTTTAGATTTGTTAGGCCCATACCCTGCAACTAGTCCAGAACGCTATAGATTTATTTTAGTAATTACCGATAATTTTTCTAAATGGGTTGAAATAGTTCCCTTAAGGAAAGCTTCGGCTAAAGCAATTGCCAATGCATTTTTTGAGAATTATATTGCGCGTTATGGAGCTCCTGTAAAATTAGTCACCGACAACGGTCCCCAAATGATATCCGAAGTTTTCGAGCAAGTGTGTCGCAGATTGCACATAAAACACGTTAAAACTGTGGTATATCGTCCACAAGCTAATCAAACAGAACGAGTTAATCGCACTCTTTTAAAAATGATTTCGAGTTTTGTCGCGGATAATCACACTAACTGGGATCAATTTCTGCAAGAGTTCGGTTATGCAATTAGGACAGCAGTACATGAGACAACGGGTAAAACACCGGCGGAATTATTTTTAGGTCGAAATTTAATCACTCCTTTTCAGAAATTAGTTATGGTAACTGATGGATCAGATTTAGTTTGTGGGAACATAGAAAGGTTGTTTGAGGAAGCTAGAATTCATACAAAGCGCCAGCAAGAGAAGTGGGCGAAATATTATAATAAAAAGAGGCATGAAAATAATGTGAAAGTTGGTGATCTAGTATTAGTTCAAACTCACCCGTTAAGTTCAAAATGTAAAAAAATAGTAGGTAAATTTATGCCAAAGTTTGAAGGCCCATATAAAGTTCTGAGTGTAAAAAATAATAATAATTTAGTAATATTAAAATTTGGTAAAAGAATAACGGTTAATGTGGACCAGGTGAGAATTTACCATCAAAGAGAAGACAGTGTTGCCGAGTCGGAAAGTAACACTAGTAGTGATCATGGTGCAGTGACATCAATCAGGTCAGATGATGCGCAGTCGTCATTGGTGCAATCGGAGAATGATAGGGGTGGTCGTAAAGGATCGAAATCAGGAAATGTAAATGGTAGTAGAGATATAGTTGCGAATAGACGCGATGGAGTAGAGGTGAGAAAAAAACGTGGACGGACGGAATCTACTGTTTCTTCGGGGGATGGCGCGTATAATTTCAGGAAAAAGAGACCTGTATATACTGAGAGAGAGAAAAGAGGAAGGCCTGAATCCTGGATTGACAATGTACGGAAGAAGAGACCAGAGGCCCAAGTAGATCGTGAGAAAAGAAAGATTTCCTCGTCAATGTCCTCTCGTCCCTCCAGGAAGCGTTATAGAAAGGTGGAAGAAAATAGTTCTGAAAGAGCAGTTCCAGGACCATCCCACAGATTCAAGTATAACAGACCTCATCAGGAAAGGAGCTGTCCATACAATCTTCGGAGCCGACGTCGAGTGGACAACAGCCAAGTTCCAGTTCTCACAGAAGAAAACAACGCCTCAGCAGGAGCATATCAACTTCAACGGACTCGATGGAAGAGGAGACCCAGAAAGTTGGAGCGCAGAGTGGACAACCCTAGGACAAGGTCATCCAGCACAGAAGCCATGGTGGGAGACAAAGCCTATGCAGATTGGATCTAAAGACTAGTCAGGTTGTATAATTCTAATTTGTTTATTTTTCCTCTGACAGACAGTTCGGAGTATTTTCCATGTGGGCTAGTCTAATTTTTTTTGTAAAGTTAACGTACAAAAGTGTCACTGAGTTGTGTGCATTTTCATATCGGTTGAAAAGACTTTTGTATTAAATTTTTTTCCAAATTGTGGAAAAACATTTGTTGAATTGCAATTGTTTTGCTACACATTAAAGACGTGGCTTTATATGTGAGATTACTTGTATTGTTTGTTGTAATATATTCTATGTAAAATGTATATATTTTGTGTGTAATTATTAAGATGTATAAGTAATGTCTGGTTTCTGGGCGCGGCGTAATTAGGAATACTAACAAAAACATTAACAGCGCAGCGCGATTGATTGGGAATTTTTGAAAATGAAACCAGATAAGGGTTATTTTGTTACTAAACTATATATATATATAATATAATGTATGCCATATTTTATGTCAATAAGGAAGTTGTATAAAAGTTCTGTGCATTTAATGTCATGTTTTAGAAAAAATTGACAAGGTTTCCTTTCAGGGCAGCAGTCCCTGAACATAGTGATGTGATGAAAGTTTGATGTCGTATGAAGATACTGTGTAAAATTTTTATATTTATTAGCACTTAAGTAAAGTGCATGATCAGGGTTTTTTCCTTGAAAGGTTTTCCCCTGATCTTCGCCCGAATGGGATGCACTGTAGGGATATATTGTGAAAGAACAATAAATTGAAGTGGAGTACCCTTTTGAGTAGTCATTTCTGTGTGCTAGTTTAATTAAAGATTCTAACTTAGAGAGTTAAAATTTTCTGCTAATTCAGTATTTTCAGGCATTCTAAAAGTTCGTGAGTTAAAACTTTCTACAAGTTCAGTATTTTCAGGCGTTATAAAGTTCGTGAGTTAACTTTTTACAAGTTCAGGCATTCTAGAGTAGTTAAAATTTGTGCAGGTTCAGTGTTTTTCAGATGTTAGGTACATTAAGCGAATTCTTGCAGGTCGTTTAGACCGTCAATAAGTCACGCTTTTTTTCTCGGAGGGGGGTTGTGACGGGTGCTTACGCGTTTCACTAACCTTCTCTTAAAATCTTTAAATTGTATTTATTTTGACCAATCCCCACTGAGAGCTTAAAGTGTGACTTATGTAAATAAGATAGTTTCGGGTTTAGCGAGTTCGAAAGAGATATAAAAGGGAGAAATGAAATGAAGAGATAAGGATGACTAAGCGGTTTGATAGAGTAGAACTCCGTGTTTGGGATTGAAAAGTAAACTACGTGGTTGTCTAGGAAGGTGTTTTTAAGCGTCTAGTTTAATGAAGTGAAATTTGAAGATTATTGAAAAAGATTCCTTAAGGCGGTTCAGAAGTTATTGAAGATATCCTAGATTATAGCCACTTCCTAAATTCTACTAGTTCCAGGTTCCTTCTGAAGAAGATTTCAGGTCTGTAACTTTTGTAGTTTAGATTTAAATGTGTAGTTTGATTGTACGTGTTATTCCCCTCGTGATATCAGTTAGTATTCCGTCGTCCATAATTGAATTCTGATAATACTCCATGATAATTTATTGTTCTTAAAGTTGATTATTAATTGTAGATTTCTGTCTTAAAGAAATAATAAATAAGTGATTTATTATTTGAGTAGTCTTTAATTATGAATCCTACATATCCTAACATAGATAATATGCAAAGGGGTAGTGGGGGACTACGACAAATGGACAAATATTACAAGTCTGAAAGAAGAATGACATAAATAAAAGAGGTTAAGAAAATTAAAAATAAAAAGAAAATTATTTACTTAATCAGTATAACTATAATTGTGCACAACCTATTCTTATTTAAATTCTTTTATTTCTACAACTTTATATATATATATATATATATATATAAATATATATATATATATAATATATATATATATATATATATATATATATACGATTAAAAATAAAACAGGCAAAGTCTAGTAAAAAAGTATTGAAGCAAATAAAATAGGGAAGTCTGTATCGAAAGGGGTGGTGCCGGTAGTAAAAGAGCACAAAGGGTAGAGGGAATTGGATATAAGGTGATTCTTTTCGAACAGGTATTCGGCTGCACGCGCCCAGGTGAAAGGGTTGCCGTGAGTGAGGGTAGGGTTTAGAATGGAAAGGAACGTGGTGAGAGACGAGGAGGGGAAAAATCGTTTTCACCTATCGAAAGGTGTTCGACTTGGACGCGATGTGGTTTTTTTAGAAGTAGAAGGGGTATGGTTTCTTACCCTCTTTTTTTTAAACCCTTTACCCTTTTTGGAATAAGAATGAACCTGTTTCTCAGGAAAGGGGGTTGATGGCCCATCAATGATTTCAGATTCCGAATTGAATTGTTGCATAATTGATTTGAAAACAGAAAATAAAATAATCATTTTCGGGATTTTATAAAATGCACCGAGCTGTTGAAGTTATGCTAGTTTGAATTTATTGATGAGGTTTTAAGAATGTATCCCCCCCCCGAAAATCCGGGATCACTAAAGTTTGATTAATTAAATTAAAGTTTTTTCAATGTTAAATGAGAGTTATATCCACAAACATTGTCACTGTGAACCATGGTAATGGCGAGTGGCATTTTTTCTTGTTCTACAGAGGAGAATAATTGCAAGAAAAAGTAGAATTTCAAAAAAATATAAAGGAAGAGAGTACTGAAACTAAATATATAAATATCTAATATATACAAATTGAAGAGGGTTCTTACTGAAGCCTTGCAATGACCTTGAAGACAAACTGACACGCTCGAGAAATACAGATTGAAAATCTTACAAGCAAAATTGACAAAAACACTCTTTTTCATGTTGGAATTGAGTTTCAGAGCACTAATCTGCTCTCTTTTCTGAGAAATATAAAACGCAAAGTCCAAGGGGACCAGACTCCCTTTCTCAAAGCCCTTGAGCTTTTTTCAATAGATGATAATCTTATATATAAAAATGTAAAATTTTAATAAGTACTTGTAATTAACAACTTATTTTATTAATTAATGCTAATTATTAATTCAATAATTTATTTTTTACTGTTTTTCGTTAACAAAATCGACAAAATCTGAAGAATCAATTGGTGTTTTGTCTTGAAATACGATACGATTGGGGGACTTTCGACTATGCACCCCCCTCCCCGCTTGAAAATTTTTTGTGTGCGCTACTGTAGGAATCCTTCGACCTTGGGAATCCCGTATCATTGATGTGGTGGCAACTACGACCCTGATCTTTAAGAACCTGATATTTACAAAACTTCTTCAGTTTTTGTAAATATCAAAAACTGAAGAAGCATGTTTCAAAATAGCGTTAAAGACTTTTCAAATTAACCAGAGAACGAATCGAGTGCCACGACCTCCTAAATTCACGGTTCATCCGAACGAAATAAATATAACCTTCCCTTTCGTAGAATACAGTTTTGTCTAAGACCTGTGTAGTTTCTAAAAATGACAATGAGCATATCTCGGTACAAAAACCAATATTAAAAATATAAAAAAAATCGAATGAAGATTGAAAAAAAAAAATGGCTGTGACAGGAAAATAGCTGTTCTGTGAAGCTGTAATTCTAATAGACATTAATATTTTCTTTTATCTGCGATAGATTTTCCCTCGCTCAACCAAGCATAAATATCCAAGCACGGTTGATAAATCCAATTCGTAGAAATCTGATATAAAATACACTTTTTTTTGTGCTGTTCTTTGTTACCTGAACACAAAGACAAGAGATGAAAACTCCAAGGGAATGAGGAAAAAAATACACACACTTTTTGTGTAATTGTTTTATTAGTTTTAGACCACTCCCACTCTCCCCCCTCCCAGTAAAGTTTTTGGAAGCAAATTTTTCTTTAGAATAAGTAAAATGGGGGAAGAAAAAAATCGTATGATATCTTAGTAAGTGACCGAAAAGTGAAGCAATCAGAAATGCCAGTCCCTGGATAAAATCGGCATCTTTTGAGCCGTTTTTTCGAAATGATATGTTAAGTAACGATTATGGGATTTGTGAAGACATTCGCCATTAGCGCAGGAAATTGGTAATTCAATTTTGAAACATTAAATACGGGAAGTAATGTTTGTGGAAGGAATAAATGGGGAAAATATCACAATGTTTTCATAATAGCTACTGAAGCGTGAGATTTTTTCTTTTCTTTTGTAAAGGTTTAGTAATTTTGATATTAATTGAGCGCTTGCAACGTTTTTAAGAGGAGGGGGAAACAACTAGTCTTGATAATTTACCAGTTTGTTGATAATGTATGTTGAATCATCACTTTGATTGAATAATTATAGATTGACGTCACCTTCAGAAGCTACACGAGGGCATTGTCGAAGAACCTCTCAATTTAGAGCCGCAATCAACTAAAGAGAACGACACTTGAGTTGCCAACCTCACTCTCCAAAACTTATTGGACATCGTGATTTTGAGCTACATGCAAAATGGCATGAGAAACACTTCGGATATTACTTCTCTTCGAAGAGAAGTGAACACCAATTGTAACCATGTAGAATTCCAACCTTCTAGGCAGGGGTGGGCACACTTTTCCAAGATACGGTCTACTTTTGTTTTTCTCAATGTGTTGCGGTCCACCCAGTGTCAGTGGCGCACACAAGGAATAGCCATTGAATATTTTTTCGAGTGATTATATAATTCCATGTATGCATATAATACGTAAAACTTAATTAAGTATTTGTTATTAATTTTTTTATTTATAAATGCTGATTATTTATTCATTAATTTATTTTTTACTTTGTTTTTTGTTCCCGCCAAAAAATATGTTTGGCAGCATATTGGGGGATGATATGAGAATGGTAGACTTTCGACCCTCACCCCCTCCCTTTAAAAGCTCTTGTGTGTTTCCAGTGTCGTTGGTGTGGTGAGGTCGGAAAAGGTCTACAATATTTTAATTATAAGTATGGAATAGGTACTTACCTACAGAACTAAAATTAATAAAAATACTAGCACTTTTAAAACCACATTTGAAACAAAACGCAACATAATAATAACAACCTGAAATATAATAATATCAAACGATGTATCTATTATTAAACAATTCAAAACACATAAAAAAATAAAATATTTTTATCTAATGTTAATTTTTGTTGTTACAGTCAGTCGAAGAACTAGTCTGCATACTTCAACCAATCTTGAATATTTCCGTCTATAATTACTCACTGCTAAAATCTTCAAACGGTCACCACAAAATGTTTTGGATGTCCGACGGTCGATCGCGATCGACGTAATGCCCACCTCGGTTCTAAGGCATCATTAATTCCAACAAAAAAATGATGTAAATTACTGACATGAAACTATGACCAGGCACATTATTCCTAAAAGCAATATTTTTTTTTAATTTATTGAATTGGTATTAAAATATTTTTTGACATCAAGAATAAATTATTTTATAATGTTTGACTTTGATACCGGTTCGACCCAGGCCCTTGTCGGTGGATTTTCCTGATGCAGAATATCAACCATGTCGTATGATGTCCATGTCGTATGATTATGCGACATGTTAAAGCCCTTAGAGTGCCTGTTTGGCTTGGGTGCTCTCGGCAAAATTAAAATCCTAATACCGTTTTGCATCGTTAGAGCTCAGGTGCCTCCTCTGGGTGTTAAAATTACATTGCAGTGACTGGTATTCCACTTATATGGGGCTGCACTAAAAAGTGATACCAACTCCCGGAGAATGTACTAGGTCTGCAATGGTAAATACCAATCCGCAGCCCGATTGGGAAAAAAAAACTTTAGTATCGAGGTGTAAGATGCTACAGGATGGCTCATATCTTTAATTTGTGTCAGGCAAATCTTTTGACGATTCAATAGGTAGGTCATCTACGATTCTAAATTTTCACAATTTGTTTGTCTTTCGTATTCTTTGACTCGTTCCAAACACCTAACATACCCATAAAATCGGAAATATGTGTCTACACTTGTTTTTATATGTTGTTATTCTTTTCTTCACTGTTTATGCCCCTAGTCAGGCTAAGTACCCCTATGAATACACATAGCACATTTTGAGAAGTGTTCTAAACATTTTAAATAGCCCATTGCTTTTTTTTCTCGAAGTTCGGTTTCAGTGTTTCCTTTTGTCAAATTCTGCCTTCGCAATTCTAGACTAACTCATCTCTAGGATGGTGGGAGAGTCTGGAAAAAATTAAAGGCTTATTCAGATTATTGCACATGGTATATAAATCACTAATTATTTATAATGTAACTTAACACAAATATTGCTTTTTCGAAGCAAAAATACTGAGCCATTTGAAAATTTTATCATTCAATATCTGACAATTATCTGTATTACAGCGATGAAATTCAGCCTCTAAGATTCTCGGTCTTTCGAATAAAACGCCATAATGCTGTCAACAAGTTATCATGATTCCTATTTGGGAATTCTTCATGTCTTTAGAAATGAAAGTCTTACAGATGAAAGTCTTATCAATAACTTGTTCGTGATAACAGATGCATTCAAAATAGACCCCCTTATCTGAAAAATTAGAGAACTTCCACGTTGAACCGACTGTTTACAGATAGCCTGTTGCATAGTCTGATGAAACAGAAGCCCACGGGAAACTCTTGGGACAAAAATCTTATCAAATGCAATCACGATAACAAATGTTCACAAAATAACACCTGTGGTATCCTTATCCAATAGTGTTTCCTTTATAGGATCCGAGAATTTGCAAATAGCCCATTGTATATTCTAATACAACAAAAAAATTCCATGGAAAATCTTTCCGGAGGACCTTGACAACAAAACCACATACACCATTTATAATAGTTATTTTTGAGACAACTAAATACATTTTACATTTCACCCACTTTTTATCACATGCACAAAGTTTTTCTTTACAGTTGTGTAACTTCAAAATATCAGCAGTAATTTTACTATAGAACAGTGGTCTTCAAACTTTTTCAACTCAAGGAACCCCTAGAACTAGAATGTCTTTTCGTGGAACCCCTAGAAATAAAAAGTCTTTTCGTGGAACCCTAGTCAACATACACACAAAGAAGACAGTGGCGCACACGAGGGGGGTGTCATGGGGGTCCGGACACCCCCCCCAAAGGCCTTGAGTTTTTTCGCGATTGATGATAATTTTATAAAAATAAAATACGTTAAATTTAATTAAGTACTAGTAATTAATAATTTATTTTATTAATTAATGCTAATTATTCATTCAATAATTTATTTTTTACTATTTTTTGTTAACAAATTAAGAAGAATCAATTGGTGTCGTCTAGAGGTATGATACGAGTTGGGGGACTTTCGACCATGGACTCCCCCTTCAAAAAATTTGTGTGAGCTACTGAAAGAAGAATGTATTTTTAAATAATATTTAAAGTAGATCAACATATATAATAAGTATTATATATAAAGCCAAATGAAAATTATTGTATCTATTTTTTAAAAAAACTAAACCTATACTTCTTATATATTTACTCATTAATTATATTATTCTGTGATCCAAAAGTCAGCTACTCATGCATTTTTTTTAGTAGATGGGATGTGTGTGTTTATTTTTTCACACAAACTGTAAAAGTCTAGGTCCATTGAGATTAAGTGCAATCGCAATACATATTCTGAGTTTCATTTGTTTCTATACTTTGTTTTTGTCACAATTCAATTTGAGAAATATTTTCATTTGTACACATTAATCTGAATGATATTAAAATGTTTATAGCTGCGTGAGAAATACTATGTATTTTGCTTGAATTTGCAACCTAAAGTTTAGGAGCTGCTCTAGCATAAACTTAGAATTTTAACATCGAATCTGTTGATATGGTGTTCCCTCTCCTTTATTGTAGGTGTTTTTTCCACAAAAACAAAAAAAAAATGCTTTTTCCCTTAGAAAACTATTTAGTTTTGAAAGACACAGTGTTAACGAGTATAAAATTATCTCGTGGATTCCGAGATAGTATTCTTTTATTATGTATTAATAAAAATTTAAAAAGTATTGCAAAATAAAGTTATGTTGCGTATGAATAAAATTTTCAGTGTTAATGAGTGGGATGAGCTTTAAATTCCTGTGGGTATGCAAACTTCATAGAACGGGAATCCAATTTGCATATACATTTTATAAGTTTCTTTTAGATTTCTTTAACTGTAACTCGTGGAACCCCTGGGTATGCCTCATGGAACCCCAGGGTTCCGTGGACCACAGTTTGAAGACCACTGCTATAGAAGATAAACAACAATAATTTTCGGCTAACATATCTAATTAACATAAGTTTATTCGTATAATTAATTTACATGCTTATTTATATGAAATTTAATATACATATATTATATCTATGCATTACAATCGCGGGGGGGGCAGGATTCTAGGGGGCCCCAAAGACTAACTGACGCCAAGTGCGTAGTTAACCAATTTGTAAAATATTAAACCTAAAACCTGACTTTTCAGGCTCCTAATATTCTCCATTATGCCACTGTCTTAGCCTTTTCCAGAGAATTTTTCCAAGCAGTTCTCCTTGTCGCCAGTTCCACTCGCTTATGGTCTTGATAACAGTGTTAATGCAATCCAGCCATCGAAATCTTGATCGTCCTTTAGTTCTACGACCTATAGGTTAATGTTTGGAGATCTTATAAGCTGGGCTATAGTTGCATCGAAGTGGAAAATATGACCTGCAAATCTAATTGTACTTGGTTTGATGAATTTTGGTACATCAATATCCTTTTAATTTTTTAAAAAATTTTACAGCATTTGTTCTTTTTTAAAAAAGTAACCGTTTTTAAATCCACCCAAAATAGTTCAGTATCTTTCTCTCACAAATGGCACACTCACACACAATATTGACCTCTTCTTTCTTTGAGAGGGTCCAAGTCTCAGAAGCATTGTTTAGGACTAGACGTATAATAGTTTTATATAGTTGTAAGTTAATCCTTATTATTTTTATGATATTTTTTACGTACTAATGAGTTAGAAAAAATCGGCATATATTAAGCTGTATCATATTTTCATAATAATTATTTATGGATGGATGTGTATTTACATGAAATTTGTTTAGTTTCCTTTTATGTAATTATGTTACACATGCACATAATGTTTTGGAAGAGTACATCTGTGAAGGGGTGGTAGTATTTCATCAAATAAGAAAAGAAGTCCTCGGAACAAAAGATTAGTTGTTCCAGTACAAACCCTTTCTTTAGCATTATGTTTATAAAATCAAATATTATTCTTCTGGGCGTAGAGAAAGAGAAAGTGCACCACGCCACCCACGATAGGGTATTGAGTTTCAATTATTTTTAGTATGCTGAAGCCCTTATTTGTCCAAGAATCGAGACAAAAGTTAAAATAATAAAAACAGTATATTTTATATACATGAAAAAATCCTTACTTTTAAACTATTTCTCTATGATATTTATTTAAAGAATTCGTATTTTAAATACACACATATTAAGCACACAGACACACAAAAAAATTCAATGACAAAGAGGTTAAAAGGATTTTACAGCTCCAGCAGAAAAAAATTCTTGAATTTGCTTCCAAGAATGGTATGGCCAAAAGGCAAATGCAGTAAATTAAAAACACTTAAGTTCTCGTCTCGCATTCTTTAAAAAAATCAAACAAAAAGGCAAATGAAACACATCCAATTTTCCTGATAACCAAATTCTAAGAAACCGTATTTATATTTATCTTTAAGGGGAGCGGAAGCTTCTATATAAGTCCCGTAATCAGTTCAAAACCATAACATCAGAAAAAGAAATGAGGGTTTAAGAAAATCGTGTCACACATCGATGGATTGAGACCTTAAAGCTAATATCGAAACGCTTTGCTCACAAATATAGGTGTTTATTACAATTTTTTAAAAAAAATTTTTACTTTTAAGAAAACTATTTGGGAAGCATTAAAATTAGGTACCGTTGTTTGCATAAGAAAGAGAACGATTAAACAAATCTTTGAAAAAAAAAGTTAAACACTTGGGGTAAAAATTGCTTTTTCCCTGAATTCTGTCGCTTTTCTTTGTTTACCTCCCCCAATTCATCCCCTACTCTTTGTTTATATCCTCCCTCTCTCCCCCCCCCTCCCTCTTTTTACCTAATATTGATCTTCCGTAAAGGAATTTCCTTAAATGAACGAAGAAAAGGGAAATCAACAAAGGTGTATGGGGAAAAAAAGAGTTGTCTATTTGACATTCTTTTGTTAAGGGAAAAAAGAAGAAATGTAACTGATAGACAGAAACCCATAATTTGGGGCTATAAAAAAAATAGACATATATATAAAAAAAGAGATATTTGACTCAACAGATTCGTAATTAAAATAAAAAATAAAATACAATGCGTTTGTACACCAGTAAATGCCTTTTTTTTTAATGTTATCATTTCTTAATTTTCCTTTTTTATTCCCTTTTCGCAAGTTCTCAGAAAAATCATTTATTTATCTTTTTTTTTCTTTACAACCTCAACCTTTCATTTTCTGTATTTGCATAACAGCTTAAGTTGTGTACAATGAAAGCTGTTCAAGTGCTCCAGTCAAGCTACAGTGACTTCGATTTTGTTCAAGGGGCAAAATGAAATTTACAATAGTAATTTCTTTTTTTATGTTCCTAGCGGTGAAATGAATTTAATCGATATGTAAACATCAAACAACGGAATGAAAACTAAGAATTAGCTTAATTGGGCTGTGGCGTGGACCAGAGTTGCATTGAATACGGTCTTCCTCTGATGTCCTGGTAGTAAATCTCTATATGTGATATTTTTATATTGAAAAAAAAAAAAGCAAAAAATGAGAAATTTTAACAAAAAGCTATTGGCTGAAACTATGGCGAGGGTGCACTTGAAAAAATATTCTCATATTTTCTTTTGGATTCCTTTGAATTCAATTTTGACCAGATTTTTCATCGTGACTTCACTTTGCTTCTGACAATCCTGCAAACTATCATTTGTGATCAAAAAAATATTTTCACAGAAAAAAAGATGCATCTTGAAAAGATTTTCTCATATTTCCCTCTGGATTTCTTTAAAATTCAGTGTTGAAATGATTTTACGTCTCATGCTATCATGGTTTAACGTTGCTTCTGATGATCTGTTCTTCACATAGTTTCTTGGAAATCATATGCATATTTTACGTTATCATACTGTCCATATTTTATATATTGAAATACGCACACACACACACACACACACATATATATATATATATATATATTTCAATTATCACTATAGTTATTTATCATTTTATGTACTCATTCTTTTGCTCTTTGCAATCAAATTATAATTTTAATAGAAATATAGCAAAAAAGTATTGTTTCAATAATTAATTTTTTAGCAACATGGTTTATTATTTGTTTCATTCAGTACTGTTGTTGGTTCTGGATTATTTCAACGGGGACATGTTTTATCTGTTTTAGGAAGCTTTTGATTTTAGTTCATACTAATGAAATGTTTTAAGTATTGAATTACATGTAATACTTTATATTAGATGCATTACAGTGATGTTAGATAGTATTCACCCATACCTCATATAATACTAATTTAATTTTTTTCCCATTTGAAGGCTTCCTAATATTTCTTATTTATGATAGCATTTAGTGAATCAGTTTATCATCCTTAATTTTTTCTTTCGGTTTATCTGTTGCAGGTTATTTCACCCATAGTTCCCATACTATTGCTATCCCTTTTCTGTTATAATTTTTATTTATATTTGCATTCATTCAAATCTATTTACTTTTTAGCATGCGAATTTTCTCTCACATTGAAATGTTTGTTTTGGTTTAATTAGTATTTACTTTGCACAATTTGTTTAAAATTATTTATAATGTGAACATTTATTTGAAAAAAAATATTTTTTTTATTTTTGGTTATACTACTTCATACAGGGTTTTACCCTCCCTAAAAAAATATTATAATTGCTATAATAGGTGAATTTGTGTTAAAACTTAAGCCGTGCGAAGAACGGGCATTTCAGCTAGTATTGAAAAAAAGCATGCAACAAAGTGGTCTCTATCGCCAGGTTCATAGTCACTCGTGTTCCACTTGTTCAAGTCCTGATCTATCCAAGAACCGTAATTCGACTTATGACGTCTGATGTACTTTAAACTGAACTATGCCTTAGTGCAGCGTTTCTCAAACTGTGGGGCGTGATAACTCATCGAGGGATCCTATTGAAAAGTCGAAAACAAAATATTATTTAAAAAAAATTAAAATTTACTGAAAGGAAGCAAACAAAACGCATTCCGACGTTATGAAAAACAAAATACACATTTACACTGATATAACACACTTATAAATGTTTTAGTACTGCACAATGTTTTTTATAAGTAAATTAACAATGTTAAATTAAGAACAACATTAATAATTATCAATGACCTCATGGCTTGTCATATATAAAATTATATACACAAATAAACACTTATCTTGATAATTTGTACGATTTATAAACTGCCGGTTAAAAGTTACGCGAATCACTCCGCAATGCCACCGTTTTCTGCGTACGCAAGCGTATGTGATGTCTTGGGGGGGAGGCAAAAAAGGCATAATACATAAATATACATAACCAAATCCCTTGATACAAGTAAATCCTTCGCAAACATTGTCAAGGTCCTTTTATTGCATTCCAATGTCTTCTGAATAATTTTATGAATGCAGTGCACTTAGAAGATCGTACTTTGGAAAGACGTATATATACGTTCGGGGCAATTAACACTTTGTTGTGCGAGACGTTTATATAAGCCGATGGCCCTTAAGAGGATAAAGTCTTGTTGTAGCTTTAGCGTCGAAGAATGTTATTATTGAATTAATACATTGTTATAGTATGGAGGGGAGGGGGCGCGATTTATACATAATGATTGAATATTGGGTCGCCAATATTGAAACTTTGAGAAGCACTGCCTTAGTGTCGTAGTTTGGTATATAAGTTAACAACTAATTGAGTTTCATCCTCGTCGTTAGACTTCCATTCAGAATTTCAATTTTCTGTTTTTTTTTTTTATTTGGGTCCTAAATGAGTGAATAAAGGTTTAATTAACGTTGCACTAAAACCAACAAGGAGGTCACTGGTGATTAACCTTGACATTTTAAACCACGGTCAAGTGACGAAGACGACATTTCACCGCTTCTCCAAAATGCCACACCAGCGAGATACGATTGAACTATGGCGAATTTGATGTGCATCAGCTCCTCTACATGGCGTATCTTTAGTGGTACTAGGGCTGGAATACAGGACACACTGGTCACGAACTCATGATCATGACCTCTAGATGACCCCAGTCACATTTATTTGGGTACTTAAAAAAATTAAAGATGTATGGCGTGGAAACGATGCCGGTGGTGGGTCTCTCATTCGACATCCTCCACACTGAAACGGGTTATTAAACGTATTTCCCTTAACTAACCTCTGGGGCTGCTTTATGATGTGTTCTTTGATATGAAAACCTCACCTTGATAAAGTATCGTGCCATATGCAAGTAGGTATTACTATTTAAATACAATTGAAGATAATTAATAAAAAACGATGTGGGAAAGGATTTCGGGAAGATTTCTAAAGAATAGCACAAAACTTAAAGGATATTGTGGGAGCTACGCACTTCACACGCGGCTACTTGTGTATTGAAAATGGAGAAGCTTTTCAATGCTTCTTCAGACTCAATCATTACACCAATGACTGTAATGATTGAACCACCAACCACTCCTTTTTCAGTCAACATTGTGCCCGAGTGTGAAAGGAATTCTCTCCTCTCTTCACACTAGAGGTGTGGTGATAGGAAACGAGTTCACTGGCACGGCCTCGAGAAACCGGCCTTAATCTGACGAGGCTCCAAGTCTTTCCGCTAGGGTAGTGTGAAAGTTTGGAGAGGGGGGGAATGAGATGTCATGCTCTCGCTTGACTGTAATTTAAACGTATAAGGTCCATAGCCCTTGTTTCAGTGGCGTAATAGAGAATATAAAAGCCCCCTGAAAAGTTAGGATTTGGACCCCAAGCCAGATATTACAAAGGGTAAGTACTTGGCGTCAGTCAGGCTTTAGGCCCACTAGAACTCTTCACCTCACCCCCACCCTCCCGCGATGCGGGGATTGTGGGGTGTACATTACGCCACTGAATTGTTTTGCTTCCAAATGTAACGTTAATGAGCAACAATTAAAAGCTATTTTAACAAAAGTAAACTTTCTTAATATCTATACCTGTTATTGTTTTTTTTAATTTCTAAAATATATTTATTTTTAGCTATAATTCCTTTCTCTTTACCTCCTCCACAATAAACTTCATGTTAAAAAAAATTATTTGCAAGTTTTCATCTTCTCAAATGCAAGACTTTTTTTTAAAAATTTTATATGTTTTTCTTTTAAAAAAAATGTTTCATGCTTTCGTGGATTCTACGACAACAAATTTCAAAAGAAACAAATACAGGCCCTTTTAATTTCCACCAAAATCCTGATATTAAATCTCACGGAATTGTCTATTTCTTCGAAAAAAAGAGTATTTTAAAATAAATACAAAATATAAAACCCTTTTGCGATACATTTAAAAAGTTTAATATATATATTGAATAATTCTAATCCCTCCCTCAACCTTATCTGATGAACTCAAATCTCTTTCCTACAAAAGTGAAGATTCCCATTGGTGGGAATCAAAAAGAAATTATTGTCTTCCTTTTTATCTCCGTAATGCTCGGCGATTAAAGGGGCATCCATCGACCCGGCCCATCGGTTAACCCAGTCTTCGCCTCAATTATCAATTAAAAGGGGATGGCGAAAAGGGTGTTCCCGGCTTCGGAATGCTGTTAGGAGGTCGTTAATTAAAGCTAATCACCCAGAGAATCGGTAGCGGGGGAAGAGATTTCCCTTTTCTTTTTCTTCCAGCAGTAATCCCGGTTTGGATTTATGCCTGGCCGATTTCGGTCGGAATGAGTTCCCAGTGAAGAGTAATTGTGTTGCAGTTGATTTCTAAGGTGATTTGTTGAGTTAAATACTTGGTAGAGAAATATGTGAATTTGACAGAGAATGAAAGGGTTACCGGATTTACGGAATTATTGTTTTTTCCTACATGGGCCTCGAAGTGGTTGGGGTAATTTGTCTGGACAAATTAAAAGTTTATCGAACTGCAGTGAATTAGATTGGTTGATTATTTATTAAGTCGTTTTATAAAGCGATATATGGTCGCCTATCCGGTTTAGTTGTTAGCGATGCTGATTGCTGTGCTGTAGGGATTGCGTTCGAATCCCGGAGAAGGCATGGATGTTTGTAAATGTATAGTGCTTTCGCGGCAATGGTGGTACTCTAAATAGCCGTCGAGGCGCAAGTCCTCTCGTGAGGTTAGTGGAAGGGGAAGAAAGGTGGGAGCCCCCCCCTAGTAGACCACTTCCAGGGTGTTCTCCCTCAAAATTGGAGTGGAACCGAGCCAAATCGTACTGTCACTTGCATGGTGCTCAAAGCTACGGCTAACGACAGGCGTACAATCTAGCCCGATGCCATGATAAATTTCGTGGGCTTCGATCTGACTACGTCAGACGGGTGGTATTAGCAACAACAACAACATAAAACGATATAAGACTGACTGGCGACGGATCTCGAAATTTTTAACCTAGATTAGTTGAGGAGAAAGACACCTGATATGTCACCCCCTCTCCAAACAACCACACCACGCTAACATGAGGACTTTGACCCATGACAGATTTAACGTGCATCATCCCCTCTACACGGTGGCACAAGTTTCCGAACTCGTGTCAGTGACCACTCGTCTATTGCAGTCGTAATATTTATAAGAGAAATTCAATGCTACTCAGTGGCGTAACGGAGAATATAAGGGCCGCTAATCAAGTCAGGTTTTGGGGCCCCAAGTCGGATCTCATACTTGGTATCAGTCAGGCTTTGGGCTCTATAGAGTCCTGCTACACCCCCCCCTCCCTCCTGGTTGCGTGGGTGTACGTTACGCTGATGATTCTACTCCATCTTTGTCCTATTTTTCACTTGATTAAAATGACCATTATATATATACATATATGTAATGGTCATTTTAATCAAGCGAAATCATTTTAATTACATTACATACATGTATTACATATTTGTAATGATTCGCGTTAATTTGATCTTAAGATCTTTTTTAAATTTGAAATGGTCCTGAAACCTCCTGGACTTAGCGTAAATGATTAATTGTTTACTACCCGCCTAATGGGAGTAACTGTAACTTTAAAAACTTGAAAACTATGTAGGCATTCGCGAATTTAGAGTATTTGTGTAAGCCGTATCATTCGATTGTCTGGACCAATCACAAGAGTCATCTTCTGAAGTCATGTGAGTTTTTGTACTTCCGGTTGACATTTCGTATAAATACCGAAGATCTCTGGAAAATTCACACACATACCACGTCTTGCATTTTCACAACGTTACGTTAATGTCTGCTGCTGGTATCGTCGCTAAGTGTCGTCCATATTTTTTATTTGTGTTTGTGTGAGTGTTTTCTTTGTATGAAATTAAGCAAGATGTCAATGTATACAGCCTCATCAATTGTGCAAAGTTGACTACCATAAAATCATCAATAATTAAGTAAATACAGCCATTTACTCGACTACATTGCATATATGTGCGTATGTGCGTGTATTGTTATAAATGTAATTGAAACTAAAATGATAAGTAAAAAAATAGCAAGATAAGAAAGGACAATATAAAATAATCACAGTTAAAAAATTAATCAAATTATTAAGCTGTGAATATTGCAGAATTAAACGAAGTCTTAAGGAGCTGGCTTCTTCCTTTATTTACCTGTATTATTGAGTTGAAAAAAATTTTAGAAACAAAATTTGAAGAAAATACAGTTTAAAATAATAGAAATGAAAAAATTAATGTTATAAAATTAGTTTACAATTATCAAAATCACCATAATTCAGAAGTATAAAAGCACTTTAATACTAAAAGTACTAAAATTAACCTAAGAAATCTCTCTTTATATTGTATGTGTTTGCGTGCTGTTATATTAACTTAAGTCTTTGTATGTAAGAAACTTACTTTTGGTCAAATATTCCACTTAATATCCCTTGGAAGAAATAACGGGGGGCTGTTTGATGTGAAGTGGAACAGGGTTTTATAGAATTTAAGATAAAAAAAGGAAACCTTTTTCAGATGTCAACCTCATTATTTGATCGTTATTAAAACTTTAAAATAAAATGTCAATAGCCCTCTTGTAGCAATTCGAATTTTACGTATTTACATAATTTTGTCCTCTAGTAATGATATAAATAGGAGAAGGGAAAAACCCTTTAAAGGTGTTATTCAACGAGATATTTAAAAGGAAACAAATGCCAACAATGTATTACATTTGATAACGAAATATACATTTAAACAAATAAATTACAAAGAAAAATCGTATTTTGTTTCATAATTCAAACAATTCTAAGGATTACACTCATTTCTTTTTTACATAAATGAATTCGTAAGGTTGTCACATGATTTGATTTCTTATTGAATAAAATAACTAAACAATATTCCAAGAACATTTTCTCAAGAAAGCAGAATTTAAGAAGTTTCAACAAAATGGTAGAAACACACATCCCACTAAATGATTTCATGGATACTCTTTTGTAAAACAAATAGTTAAAATTAAACAAATAATTAATGATATGAAAATTAAAATACTGCACTTTAAAACTCTTAACTTTTACCTTAAATAAAACTTTCTTTGTTTCTCACTTCAATCTTTCGAAACTTAAAAATCAATATATATATATAAATTGTGTTTAATTTTCACATGAACATGATTTTCTCCCAAGTTATTACATAGAACACACATAAAAATAAATAAATCTTTGAGTGATCTGTACAACATTTAATAAAATAAGGATAAATTTTAAAAAGCATAATTTAATCAAATATAATTCTTAACAAAAAATTATGTATAATGCATATGAAAATAAATGCTTTAAATACCTTCAAAAGTACTGCATCTTTATAGTATTGTTTAGTTAGTATACATACTGTATAATTCAAAATACATTAAATATTGCAAAATTGTATTTTGTAGTTATTGTGTAATCATCATACGCATTAATTATTATCAAATTCATTGAAATATGCGTCAGTTTATATGATGGTACAAAATAGTATAGAAAAATGCATAAAAATGTAAAATAAAAATTAACTTCTGAATTCGATAACATTATAGCAAATCAGCAAGACCTTTGCCGTGTGTGTATATTTTTACAACTGTTATTTTCGAAATACAGAAGCTTAAGACTCCTTCCCTGAAAAAATCTAATGCTTAACGAGCGCATTTATTTTCTAAACAATTTTTCATAAAGTTGAATTTATCGCTCTATTTTTTACTATTTATTTCCATGTACATCCAAATTCAAAAAAAAATAATAAGATAAAATCCACAAATTATTTAAGTCCACCCCCTCTTTCACCGTCAACATCCTGAAGGGGCACATTCCAAACCCTGCAGCCACCTGTTCGTTAAATTGCCTCATTAACTATTTACATCTACTTCGCCTCACGAACTTTCAAACACCTCAACGAAAACTTACACAACACTGATATCTATTTTGGAAGAAAGAAAAATGAACAAATATCAAACCAATTCCTTTTTTACACCCCCACTGGTCATTAAAAGAACACCTTCCCCAACATTCCATTCGAAGGAGAGGGGGCGACTGGAAGGGAAAAAAATCGTTCGGCGAGCATACACCGCGTGAAGTCCAGCCGTTCGTATTTACGACCACGAGCCTTGGGTGCGAACTTTAACGCGAGAGGGTGTGAAAGCAGTCGGTAAAAATCGTCTGCGTTTATGCGCGCGCTCGTTTGGCAAGACGATAAAGTAGGAGGGTGCACGGGGGTGGGATTGTGATTTAGGCTTCTCGATGGGCGGAGGCTTTGGAACGAAAAAAAAAATAATAAAGGAGGAAGAATTTCTTCGTAAGCCTTCACCGAGTGATAGCGTGCGCATACATCGCAAATCACAAACGACGTTCGGGAGGGATGGCCTGGTGCAGACGATTTTCAGAAAGCGTCATTTCCGAAGGTAAGAAAAGGCGGAGACGTCTCAACTAATCCTGGAGCTACAATTAAAAGAGATCTACGCCATCAGTCAATGCAATTTTAAAATTAACTAAGTAAAGTAGAATTGTATAGTTTCAATTTATACGAGTATAATTTATTTTTAATTACTTTTCAAATAAAATAATTGTGTAACATAAAAAAAGGGTTTTTCATCATATTTGCGAATTTTCTTTATGTTTTAGACAATTATTTTGTTATAATGTTTCCAAAAAACTTCGCGAACGAAAAGTTGATTTTGTGAAATTTTTATATAACACTCTTTATCTTAAAAAATATTATATTCAAAAATATTATTTTCAAAACTTTTTCAGCAATCGCTGGCTCCATTTGAGTATTTTCAGAAAAACACATTTCGAGTAAAACGCGTTTTAAAGTATAACATATCTTGCTTAAAGTAGTGGCATCTGCTTTTACTAAAACACTTGTAGTTTTTGTTCTAGTGAACGGGAAATGATAAACTTAGTATTTTTATAAAGCTAATAAGATGGCCTATAAAATAAAATCATAAAAAAATTTGTAAATTTTAGGCAAAATTTACAATTTTAGGGTAGTCGGATACATTAAAGTTCTGGGGGTTCCGTGAGTCAAAATATTTGAAGACCACTTTTCTAAAGTATAAAATTTGTTAATTTCAAATAACATTACTTCAATGTATTAGAGTTTTTCCATAAAACGTACCAATACTGCTACATGAATTAAAATATGCTAGATATTCGTTTTCGTGTGTATTTTTCAAAATTGTATATTTAATTGATGTATGCATATTGCATCTGAAAATATAGGATCCTACAATAAGACTCTCAGGCTGCATGCCTTTAGATAGTAAGTAACTGATTTTAAGTAAATAAGTAACTGTAAGGAAGTTAACTGTAAGTTAAGTAAGGAAGTAACTGATTGCATCAATCTCGAAATGTTGTATTTACCAATTCACATATTATGAATTGATTGAATGTACTTATATCAATTTTTCAAAAGTGTCAATGGTAGGCTTTTTTTTCTGTCTGACTTTTTTGCTGGTCACAGATGAAAATTCTAAAACCAAAAATCTGATAAAAGAGAACTTCATATATTACTAAAAAACTTTTCCTGATAGCTCTTCTAAAATTATAAGCAATATATAAATCAAGTCCTTTAAAAAAAATTTTCAAAATCTTTTTCTATACCCTTAAAAAATATTTTTACGTCTCACATGAAAAAGAATTTATGTTTATGTATATTTATTTATATTTTTTCTACAAATTATTTCGATTACATGACCAAAATAATTATATTCAATAAAAATTATTTAGCACAACTCGTTGCAATTCAAGATATCAGTATTACTATTGCGTATGTTTGACGTTTGACTGAATATGATAAATTCGATATTGGGTTCAATAAAATCTCTTTAGTGTAACAATAATTTTTACTTAAGGTTAGGTTCCCAGAAACAACAAATATCAATAACAAAATTTAAGTTCAATGGACGGTTTTTCATAGCAACCACATTCTTTTCTCTCTTGGCCTGCACTAAAGTTAAATAATTGCAAGAGGGTGCTTCTACTGCTCGGGAGAGTCAGTTACATGGCAAGAGTGCTTACAATTATAGATAAGTATAGCATTATAAAAGTACAGCATTTTTGAAAACACCGAGCCGGTAATCCAGTATAGTGGTTAGTGATAGTGACGTTGACTGCTGAGCCGTAGGGCTTGGTTTCAGATCCCTGAGAAGACATTGATGTTTGTAAATGTATAGTGCCTGTGCGAGGACTAGAGACTCTCAAGAGCCTCAAGTCCTCTCGAGAGGTTGGTGGAAGAAAAAGAGAAATGGAAGGCTTTAGCCACCCACAGGGTGTCCCTCAAAAGTGGGGTGGAATTGAGTTAAATCGTACTTTCACTCAAAGCCGCGGCGAACGAGAGACGTAAAACTAGCCCCTTACCGCGATGAATTTCGTGAGCCTCTATCTGACATTGTCGATTGGGAGGCCATCAGAAGCAGCAACAACAATATACCGGAAAAATTACTTGAAAAGTACCACAGCTGAAAAGAAAATTTAGATTGTAATTTATTTTTAGTTCTTAAAGTTTCTCTCTCTCTCTCGCTAGCGCAGATGTTCCCAAACCTTTATGTCTTATAGACCCCTTGCCATGTTTTTCGGTTTGGGGTAGCCTAATATTGAATTTTTGCTTATTTCTTAACTTAAATGTCTTTTGGATCATTGGTATAGAACTACTTACTTTAAAAGAATTAAATTTCTAACTGTGGTGAAGTATAGTGTTTAAAACATAAGAAGTATATGTTAATTAATTACATTAAAATTTAATTCATGCATAAAATAACTCTTCTATACATAACTGATCAACAATCAATGGGAGGGATGAATCTGATGCTTCAGTAACTAATTTTCAACATTTAGTATCAATCTCGTCAGGTTGAACTCTAAATCTGTTAATCTCTGTTAGTAGTGTTCAAGGTTTTTTCCCCTCTTTTTTTGTTTTGTTTTTGTTGTTGTTGTTGTTTGTTTAGAAATTGGCAACTGCGCTGAATCTCCTTCTCACTAAGAAAAGTAATAACAACTTTCTTACAATATTCCAATATTTGGGACAAATAACAGGTAGGTCTTTTAAAAGCCAAAATTGCTGACATTCGTTTCTAAATTTTGCTTTAAGAACTCCGTTAGTGCCTATTCCGATCAGTTCCTATTGTAATATGATCTTTTTTTCAACGGAACCTTATGAATTTATTGCCTGCTGTTGTATTACAATAATCAATGCATTCTCAAACCTAGTTTGAATCAAGGGAATTTAAATGTTGAAGTAAGTTAAAACAGCCTGACAGATTGTCTATGACGAATTGTGAAAATTCCCGACCTCCAATATTATACTTCTTTAGCTTTATTCTGGAAAGAAACACTGAAATGTGTGTGTGGTCCTTGTTTTAATCAAATTTATGCTGTTACCTTGAAACTGCAAATTGACATTAAATTTAGTAAATAAATCTGTTAAATAGGTAAAATTTGGTTTCTGCTTGATTTTTTAAACTTTCTTTTAAAATTAAAGTCAAAATCTGGTGTAATGAGAGCCACTATCGCGTAGACCCCCATTTACACCTCATGAACCCCCAAATTATTTCTTCGCTTACATGGACCCCTTACAGGTTGTCATAGACCACTTTGGGAATCACTGCTCTAGCGCGTACAAAATCCTTATCAAACCAACTTTAATTCATTCCAGGACCTTTAAATAAAGCTTCCCAGGATTCACAGTAAAACATGCTCAAATAGTACTCCAAAATATCTCAAACAGACACTTGAACTAAAACCTCACTTAACAATTTGTCGATTTCAAACTAAATTCTTTGCAGTCTCATTAAAAATTGGCATCGTTCGAGAATCTTTAAGAACTTGGGAAAGAAAATAAAACTGAAGACCCCCTTCCCCCGGCCCTCTTGCGAAAAATTCTCCCCACACAGACGAAACAGAATGTAAAACTGATGATTTGAGAAAGAGGGTATCCAAAACATAAAGCAATTTAAGACACAAACAAAGAAGAAGGAAACATAAAAGACAAAAGGAGGTGGGGGGGGAGTACACACATGCAAAGAAGGAGGGGTAATTTATTTCAATTTTCCTAAGTGAATCTTCTCACAATAAATACCTCCGGAGAGGTTGTTTTGTTCTTAAAATTGTACTAAAATGGAGGCAATTTGCTGAACAACACAAATTGGGGACTAATAGAAGAGAAAAGTAATGTATAGGGTGAAAAAAAAATGACGTATATGTAACAAACTGATCTTGTTAATAAACAACTTACTCCTAAATTAGCCGAATTTCCATTTGGATTGGTATTTATTAAATTCCAGCAATTTTTAACTGCAGCCCATGTTTACCTTATTCGAAATTCGGTTGTTATGGAGATTCAATTGTTAGGGCTTTTGGATTTTTACTTTCGGTAGAATATAAAGCTAGAATTTTACGAGAAATAGACACAAAAAAAATTATTTCTCTAACGGATTTCTTTAGCGTTTCAATACATGATTAGAGAGATAAAAAGTCTGTCTTCAAGTAAAAGAATATGTGTAATAAAAGGATAAAGAAAAGTTTTATTCTCCGAAATCTGTACTTTGGTTTTTGTGTCAATGTTTTTTTTTATATGCAGTAAACTCGCCAACATGTAGATAGCTGTATGTAAGAAGAACAAGAAATTTTTAAATATTGATAAAAAAAAATACGAGTTTAAAAAAATAAATTGCAATTAAGCTTTAGTCTGGATTTTTCTTTAAGATGTATTATTTAATTCTGAACTCTAAATGTGTCCCATTTAACTTTTTTATTCTTTATTGTCATTAACAAATATTAACGTATTTCATTTTTGTTGTCTGTGAATATTTATATAAATTCGGTGAAAAATAATTAAAAACATCAATTTGGATTGTTCATTTTTTTACTCTCCTACAGCCTCTTTTAAAAGTACTTAATTCCATTCTTTATCGTAAAATCTTCTTTTTATGGCGTCGAGGATAAACAATTCATTGTTCTGTTTTTGCTTTTACTGTATTATTCTTTATAACAGATTTCATAAACAAATCATTAAGTGATCAGTTTATCTATTTTTATGAACTGCTATGTTTAAATAACAATAGAAAAAAAAGGTGTAACTCTTGCTAGGTTCTAAACTAAAAATTCTTCATGGTGCTTTGATTTTGCACTTTTTTAAAAGTAAAATTCGAGATAGTCAAAGGTTTTCCTAAAGGATAATATATAAAAATAAATTTGGTATTTGGAGTACATGTTTGACAATTAAAATAATATCTTTCTATGAAAGCCTTTCAATGTGGCTTCATTTAAATCACGGGAGGAAAATATTGAAAAAAATACTGAAGTTGTAAAATTGTCACATAAAAAATATGTGAATTTCTGTTAAATTAGATATTTAAATTACGGTTTTTTAAAAGTCTGTTCAACAAAAGTTATTGGTTTTTTTTCATCTAAAAAAAACCTAGAAGTTTACATAGCACAACAGAGTCACATAAACCAATATCGTACTTATATCACTCTTATCGGGGAGGGGGCTACATTATTAAAAATACGCAGACAAAGGCACCGAGAAGTCATCTTTATGGTAAAAACTAAAAATATGTTGGTCTAGAAGGGTTGAGCCTTTCAACCCTTCTTTGTGTGGCCACTGACATAAACTTTAAAATGTTAAAACATCTGATTATCTAACCATTTTCCTTAGCACTGTACGTTTTTATTAGGGTTTCTGATTTCCCGGGTTTTTCCATTCCCGGGAAATCCCGGGAATGTCATTGTCATTCCCGAAAATACATCAAAATTTTAAAAAATTTAAAACAAGTTATTTTTTTAAAAAAATCAATAATCATTATATAAAATAAGGATGCATATAAATTACAAAATTAATTCTTATTTACATAATGAGCTAAAAAGTACAAAAAATATGTAATTGATTATTCATTTTTGAAATAGGATTTCAGAAAGCATAAGCAATTTATGCTTTTATCACTCAGGTATGGAAAAAATGTCGCAGTTAAAGATTTTGTAAATTAAAAATCTCGGGGGGAAAATTCACATTTGAAAAATAATTACTAAAATTAATGCTCCTTTACTGGCTCACATGTGTTTGAAAACTAACCAGTCAAAGCTCTCTGAATCAATTATTTCTCTAATGTTGCAACTAAGAGATAAATATTAACATATACTTGAAAACTCATTTGCTGCTGAAGTGCCGATTATATGTACGTTAAAAATATTAATTATTGTATTTAAGATATTTTACTTGAATAAACGATTTCTTGTTTATGGAATTGCTGTATTATTGTTGCATTAATATAAATAAATATTAATATAAGAATCTCACACTCTAAAGTTAACTTTAGAAAAATAATAAATAAGAAAAATTGCGCAATTTCTTATAAAAATATTCTCCCCTAAACAGTTTGTGGGTTCATTCCCTTCTTCAAAATTGCTGATTCTATTAAATAGCTCATAATAAAGACGAGTATCCAAAAAAAATTTTTTTAAAAAGATTAAATAAATAATAGTTTTAAGTATTAGTACTTACAATATCCACATCAATCTAGATCTTGGAACTTCGATCACGGCAGCGAAATGCGGATTGCTTTAAGCACCTAATATTTCTTATTAACCAAGCTCGATACACCCACTGCTTTAGCTGTGGATAAATTCTTACCCCCCAAAGTTCTCATATTACAACTCTTTTACCCCACAGTTAACGAACATTCCTTCGTCCGGAAGTTCGGGGTGAACGATCGCAAATTGCCACAGTAGGTTCAGTTAACGATGTCCGAGATTGAAATGCAAGGTCAAGTCAAAAATAGATACCTCATAGATAATTCAAGCCCCGTGTGATTCCCGGGAAATCTCGGGAACGAAGTCCAATTCCTGGGAATAGAAAAAGTACAAAAATCTTATGATTTCCCGGGAAAGAAACCCTAGTTTTTATAAAGCATTCCCCTCCCCCATGTAGATTCAAATCTTTGCTCTAAATTCCCATCTGCATCAATGTTTTTCAAATTTATCTCTACAAACAAAACAAAAACTATTTCATGCACACATCCTTGTGGTTAAACCTAATATGATCTCTTGATCTAACAGCAAAATCAAACAGAGATATGATTCAGAAGAAAAAGCTGTTTGCAATATATGTTTAAGCAAAACGTTTTGAATGGGATACACATGTATCAGAAAATCCCAAATAATTCCGCCCTTCAAAATTTGGAAACATTTTTCTTCCCTTATACGTAAATTGGATAAGCGGGCATGCAGCGCTTTTACCCAAGATGGGCGAAAAATATCAACCATGACGGAGGAACAAAACAAATCAAGTGGCCCCGGAGTGGGGGGGAGGAAGTACCTTCCCTAATTTTGTGGTCGCTGTAACCTAGTGGTCAAGGTAATGCACTCGTGGCCGACGTGTCATGAGCTCGAAACAAGTACCACTGAAGACTTGCCTTGTAAGGGAGCGATGCACGTTGAATCTTTCGAGAGCTCAAAATGGGAGGGTGCCAACTCTGGTGTCGACCTCGTCACTTGACCATGGTTGAAAATGACGAGGTTCGTCACCCTCGAGTAGCTGATTAGTGCGACGTTAATATTCAATCACTCACTCACCCTCGCTTATTTTGACTTTAATACCTCCTCCTCCTATTCATTCCCAAAAATACACCTTGTTTCTATTTAATATCATCATACTTAAGGTATCTAACTACCCTAAAATTGTGAATTTTGCCAAAAATTGACAATTTTTTTATATGATTTTATTTTATACGCTATCTTATTAGCTTTTTAAAAGTTCTAAGTTTATCATTTACCGTTCACTAGAACAAAAACTACAAGTGTTATATTAAAAGTAGATGCAATTACTTTAAGCAAGATGTCATACTTCAAAACGCGTTTTACTCGAAATGTGATTTTTTTTGAAAATAATCAAACGGGGATCAAAAGCTTTTAAAATGAACTGGAAATTTTGTGTATGTTCCAAGAATAATAGACGTGTTTTAAATTTCTCAGATTTATCCATCACTGTTTTATTACAAAATTCTATAGTCCTTTATGTGAATATAATCACTGTTTTTAAAGCACTCTAGATAATAACTAAGATAAAGTGCTCTAGTTTTGTAAAAAGAAATATTCTTATTTTGAAAATCATTCTAAAATGAATAAATATAGCGCAACATTAGAATGAAAAATTGAAAATTTGTTCATAAACCCTTTGCGTTGTGAATGGGCCGTTTATGCTATTTTTGTTAATTTGTACCTATTTTTCCCATTTAGTAATAATCATTTCTTTTCTTCATTTTAGCATATTTTCTTAAAATTAACTAAACAAATCTAAAAATAACAAAAAAATCCCCATATCTCCATTTTTTTTAAACAAAAAAGGTTGTCACAACCACACAGTCGGATACCCTAAAAGCCTCTGTTAGAGTATTCTCTAGTTTTAGAAAAGGAGCGTATTTTCAAGCTTTCAACTCATACTTAATTCGTTAATTCATGTAACAGATTAAAAAATATAAATAAATAAAGTAATACGTTTTATTTTTTAAGCAAAAGTCAAACGATTCATTGCTTTATGATCAAACTCAAAAAGAAAAATTTTAAAAAAAATACTATCCGCACATTTTATCACGCCAAATTGAAACACTTCTACACTATTTCAACCCACAAGGCAGCCAATATTTGTCAGTTTTCAAGAGGCCACGGATACCAAAACCTCTACCACTGCCAGAATTTTTATTTTTATTTTTTTACCAGAGCTTCTTATTTATGAGAAGTTTTTTCTGCACTTGAACTTCGAGATCTACAACTTACTCCTGTAGGATTAAGGGGTCAAGAGATGATCCTTTCCTTGCTCACATATGCGCATGGTGACTGTAATTCATGATACTTGTGGATACTAGTCGCCTTGCACTAAATCAAGCTACGGTGGAAATTCGTTATCAGCGCGTTCTCCTTTTTTTATTAACATCCCCATCATTTTCACACCGGGTAAGCATTAATTAAAATCACTGACATTAATCCAAGGAGGCGCTTCGATTTATAGGACGAGTGAGACCCCCACGTACAACTTAATAAACCCCAGAATAGTATGGCCACTCGTTAAATACATGCACTCGCCTTTTTGCTTTTGAATTTCTCAGGTTTTTAATGAAGAGTTTTGAGTAGGTTAACACGATTAATCTTGTCGCTCTTCAGTCATACTTGGTTTAGTGGAGACATAATTCTAGTTTTGGAAAAAGCACGATTTTTTAATAAGCACCGGGAAGGTGAGCTTAGATAAAATGTATGTCACAATTTTCGTAGAGAACGGGGGAATATTTCATGAAATCAAAGGCGTGGCCAAAAATTTTATTTTACTGAATTTGTGTCTCCAGTTTTAATAATAATTTATATGCAGATTATTAAGAATACATATTTGAATTAAATTGATTTATAGTTAATAAAGATATTTAATTTAATGATACTTTTTAATTGATTACTTGAAACCGATTGATTGGCTCTTTAATAATGTCACTCTATGAAGCTACACGACGGCTGTTAGTGATAGACTGTAATTTTAAGCCATGGTGATGTGACAGGGACGACACCTGAGTTGGCACTCCAAGTTTCCTCACCACATCAACGTAAGGATTTTTCGCAAGGACAGTTTCAACGTGCATCAGCTCTATATGGTGGGTTTTTAGTTGCATCAGGAATATAACCCGTAACTGGATAGATAGAATGTCAGACCCAAGTTCATGACCATGACCAGTGGCGCAAATAAGGGTTTCTTTCCAGGGGTCCGGACCACCCCACCCCCAAAGCCCTTGAATTTTTTCGATTGATGAGGTCCTATATATAACGTAAAATTTAATTAAGTACTTATAATTAACAATTTATTTTATTAATTAATGCTAATTTTTTATTAAATAATTTATTTCGTACTGTTTTTTGTTAACAAAAATCGACAAAATCAGAAGAATCAACTGGTGTTGTCTGGAGGTTTGATACGAGTTAGGGTGCTTTCGTCCATGGACACCCTCGTTGAAAAACTTTTGTGTGCGCTACTGACCATGACCATTCTTATGTGAAAACAATACTTATTACATAAATTTAATAATATTATTGAATCGATATGAAAATGATAAGTGAATAATTATTTGCTCTGTCTATAGGGCCAGTGAAGGGGATTATATAGGAAATATGTAATTTATAAGCAATCTTTGTGTTTTTATTGGGGGAAAAAAGTTTTTTTAAAAACAAGAAAAATATGTTATAGGGATATTTTTTGATAAAATTCAAAGTAATATAAAATGTCCTTTTTTTCATTGTTTTTATAAAAAAATTATTCAAATGATTCCATCAGCTTTGTCCTATGAAAATGAAGAATAAAACAATATTCAGAAAAATAATGTTTTTTGTAATTGAAAATCTTCATATTAAACAGATATATATTGTGTCTTTCAGTGGGATAATACAAGGGTCCTGACTCCCCTGCTTTTGATTTTTCACTGATATAATCTTGGCATAGTAGGCAAAATTTAACAAGTATTTGTTATTAATAATTAATTTCATTAATTAATGCTAATTATTACCTATTCAATAATTAATTTTAACTGTTTTTGTTAATGAAAATCGACAAAAATCAAAAGAATATGTCGGGCAAGGCATTGAAGCATGATACGAGAATAGGAATCCTTCACCCTGACCTCCCCGAAAATTCTTGTGTAAAGTACTGTGTCTTTTATCTCTATTTATTATTAACTTAAACTTTTTTCATCTTCCTTTGATCTAAAGTATATGAAGTTAGGAAAATTACTTTGAAAAGACTTAAAAAGACAGGTTTACAAAAATCAGACAAACAAAAAAGCAATTTCAAACACCCACAAATCAGATTGGTTCTTTATTTTATAAAATTGCAAGGGGCTTTTGTCTATTTTGGCTTAAAGTTCTCTCGGAAGATACGATGCCACAAAAAAAAAAAATCTCGGGATTCTCTCAGTCTTTTTTAAAACAACTTTAGACTCTTCCAAGGGAGGGGTACAACCTTCAAGACATGGTAATTTTATGGCACCAATTCCGCTTACACTCAACGAGTCATTAAAAAAAACCCTGACAGTATATTTTACAATGTTATAAAACGACAAAAACACAAAATATGCAATATGTTATAAATAGGATGCGAAATGATTCGATTCAAATTTCACATTAGATTACAAACGAGGTGCAGAAAAAAGTTCATTTTAAATTATAAATTTCACATTTTTTTTAAAAAAAATCTTAAAGTATTTATTAAGAATTTCTTTAAATAACTCAATAAATTAATTTTAAATGTCTTACCCATTTTTTTGCTTCAAAAGCTGAAAATTGAAACCACTGCCCAAAGCAACCATGAGACTAACACAACAGTTCAAATATTATCATTATATAGAATTGCTAAGAAATTACTTCTTCATATTTTTTTATAGAAATGAAAGGAAGATTTAATAGTACCGAGCTCTGTATTTGCGCCACTATTAGAAAGAGCTTTTAAATTGCCTGTTAAATGTCAGAACATGAATTACAAAGAAAGTTTTACAAAATTAACGTTTTTGATATTATAATTACTTTTATGCATGCTTCTGGATTTTTATATATAACTATTCAAAACTTATAGAAGGTGTCCAATTATATATATAGCTAGTCAAAACTCATAGAAGGTGTGTAATTTTAAATATAACTATTTAAAACTCATAGAAAGTGTGTATGATCTTTACAATTCAACCGAGAGCTGGATAAGATAGTTTCAATAAATGTAACCGAACGCAGTGGTTTTATTCTATTTTATCAGACACATATTTTCTTTCGATATAAACTAAAAATACTAACATCTTTCTGTAATGAACCCACAGAAAAATAAATGTTTTAAAAAAAGTTCCCCCGTCCAGTCTCAAATTTCTGTCACCCGTGAATCAAATCGTCAAATAAACAAGCTATGAACACGAAATGTTAACAAGAGAAACTAGACCGAGTTGAATTAAAAAAGCAAAACCCATGTGTTATGTAATATGTCTCAATTCAATGTTTTCTGATTATTGCTCCGATTGATCACAAAAAAATTCCAGACAATCGAATGTTCCGAAGAAATAAAATTCATAGTAGCTGAGTAATTCCATATGAGGAGCCCATTAGTTCATTTTAGAACACTTTTTAAAAATAATAATGACTGTATTTTTTTGTTGTCTGTTGAAAATGACCACAATCCGAATGAACATTGTAGGTAGGAGAGAAATTAAAAATTTTCTAGATCAGGTGTGCGCTCAAGGACTATGTTGTGGAAGCATCGGGCCATACCTTTTTTGAAAGGTTTCTATCATAAGTTAATTTTGTATATCAGAAAAGATGTAAATTGTATCATAAAAGTCATAAAATAGTCGTAGTTTTATTCTCTCAATTTGAAACGAGTTTAAACCCCTTCTACCCTGTGACCCAGCTAAAGGTGTGGATGGAACAAAAGGATCATACGACATGATGAATTCCAAGTATTTTATTTATCACTATGAATAACTCAAACACAAATAACACAATGAATAAGATTATTCAATTTAGTAATAGAGCGAGAGAGAGACTAGATTCGAGTTTGGGGAGAATATGTTCAATAATGCAGCTCTTCTCCTTTAATATTACTTAACACAGAGCTTAAATATTTAATGTTCTCACTAGTACTTCAACACTCTAAACATTAACTTAATATGAAGTTGACAGCACTTCAATCCTTTATGCAGTCTTCCAATCAATTGCAATTAGACTCTAAAACTTCTTGGTTAGCTAAACTAATCACTTTCTACTTTTTGCCACTCATCAATGCTTAATTTACTAACTATTCATTATTCACTCACTTAATCTACCCACAATTCACTATTCTCTTCTACTCTATCAATCCATTACAATCTCACTAACTCTCAAATTCATGAAGAATAAATATATACATATTAAACTAATTTGTATTATCATGGTTTCTTTTAAGAGAAGATTGCTAAAATCTTTGCTACCCAAAAGAATACCCAAAAGGAGTTGTTAGTTGAAGGTCTCGTATAGATCCGTCACAAATTTATTGAGCAAATTTTATATCGATAACTGCACAAGCTCATTTAATTTTAAAATCAGTTTAATGAGATTAAATAAAATTCTATATCACAATTGTTCTATATTTTTAAAATCGAGGAGTTAGTTGAAATTCTTATCATAGCTTGCAAAGGCAGCTAACTTGCTTCTTTATTTACTCTTGTTGATCTTCATCCAAAGAAAACTTTGTTAACAAACATATATCAACCGAAATATAGAAAGCATTTTCTATCTATTTGTTTTTCTGGTGGTCTTGGTGAGACACAAAAACACTGTTTAAAGGCAACATGTAGCCCCTAAGTCATTATTTGTCCCTCCTTGCTCTGGATTGTTGTAAATCATTCGCTAATTTAATGCTTGTAGAGTACTTTATGCACACAAACACACATACTTGTACAATTTTTGCAGAAAATTAAAAAAATACTCCATTAATCTGCATCAAGAAAAATTGTGTTCATCGCAAAATGAAAATGTATATCCGGTCCTCACGCGCGTTTCCCTTAACTAACCTCTGGGGCTACTTTATCTCGTTGATCGATATAGGAGCCTCGCCTTATGAAAGAATAGTGATATGTTAGGACGTTTTGGGGCCCCAAATTTACGCAAGAACTTTGTAACCATTACTGAAATCTGAAATTCCCATCTATGGCCTATAAAAGTAGACAAAATTCTAGTACACGCTACAACATCATCCTCGTACAACAATAATCCGAAACAAATAAATATGCATGACTTACAATCGCATAAACTGGATAGATCGACTGCAGCCTTTTAACTGAATGAGTAATTATAGTGCATGGTGGTAGGCCAGTGGCACACACAGGGATTTTTTAGAGGGGGAGTCCAGGCTGAAAGTCCACCATTCTCGTATCATGCTCCAACACGCCACCCAACATAGATCCTGAATAAAGCTAATTGAAGATAATAGTGCATCTTTCAAGCTTAGCTGCAGGGAGGTTCCATTCAAAAAATATATATTATAGTATTTATTTCATTAAGATTCTATGAAACAGCTCAATGAGTACAAGTATTTTCGATATTTTGATCAAGATTAGCACCATGTCGAAGTATTTTAATAGGTCACATTATTTACCTACATTTTTAGTGGATCCTAACTGCACCAGAAATGTTTTTAAAAAGATACATTAAAATTATACAACTCTCAATATATTCTGTTTAGATTTCTTGTCTCAAAGCCAGAGGGTTGGTACCATCAAATTAGTTAACTAATTTATTTAACCAAGTCCGAAATTGCTTTTGATCTGCTGTCTTGTCGTTTTTCATAGTCTTTCAGATATTTAATATGTGGTTTTATATTATGCATAGCTACTTTTACATTATGTTTTACATGTATTTTATATTTTTCACCCATGTATGTATAAATACATAAAATCAATTCAATCAACTAAAGTATTAGTTACTATTGATAAAATGATTTTTTTAATAAAAATTTATTTATTTGTACTTAGTATATCTTATTCTAGTTTGAATCTGTACTCACAAAGTCCTTCTTATCCTCATACTTTCTAACATTGCAATCGGTTTTCATTTATCAATTGCATTCAAAAATATAAAGAAATACCAAGATGATTAATGTTTAAGAACCAAACATTGAAATTGAATTTGCAATTTCTTTTACAAAATATTAAGATATATATATCCAAACAAAATAAAACTTTCTGAGTTGTATCATGTTATTTGTCACGCAAAAGTAAGAAAATAATAACTCCTGGATGTTTTCTTGCCCAGAAATATTGAGGAACTGAAAGAATTATTTTAAAATGGATCAGTGTGTTTTGATCTTGCATTTAAACAGGATCCTGAAGAAAAAATGATAACAAAAAAAAGCTAATCAATTCTTTATTTCTAAATATTTCGGTGGTACTAAATATCCAAAAGAAATATTTTGATCTGTCACTGTTTTGATTTAAAAGCAAGGGAAAGAAAAAAAACGAGTATTTCAATCTTTCCCATCAATATAACGATATAACCTGAGTCACGAAAGAAAAGCAGAATTTAGACGAACTAAAATGAACCAATCAAAGAATAGCAATACGTAACTGAACGAAGTAATAACAT
>BMAO01008852.1:0-54125 GCA_019973975.1 Trichonephila clavata | reverse complement strand
AATTTCATTTACAAATACGTCGAATTATGTATAAAAGAAGTTGGTATGTGGGTATTGTGATAAAGTGATTGATACTTGTTCAACATTTTTTTATGAATATTTATTGAAAGTATCTAAAAAAAAGTATAAATTATAAACTGAACTATTTAAAAAAGTATGTATTGCTTTTATTCATAAACTAGCCGTTACCCTCCCGCTTCGCTGGGTATTTCATGATGTTTATAAATATATCTGTTTATATTCTGACAGACAGACAAAAATTTTAAAAATTGGTTTTTTGTTTGAGTACCGTATATACTTTTAGTGCATTAAGTAAAAAGCTGCTAATTTGAAATTACAAACAGACACTTCAATTTTATTTATTTGTATACATATAGATTGGGATTATAATAACTATGTTTAAATGTGACTAAAAACGTAAATAAAAAAAAGAAAAGATTAAAACTAACCGTAAAACTTATCAATTTTTGTTTCTTGCATTGCTTTTACTTATGAAGCCTTGATTATTATTTTTAAAAGTGCATCCGAAACAGCCGATGCTCTACTTAACTGAACAGAGAGATAAACTATCATAAAAAAAATTATGGCACGTGTCAGCGTATTATCATGTGCGCGTAACACTGTTATGTCTCATGAAGAGCATCGGTCGCCAGTAACCAAAACAAAGACTTCATTAGCTCAGCTTGGCATTCAGTTTCACGTTCACCCGTATAGTTTCCGTTCCCGTAAGAATACGGGAATAAAATATAGCCTATGTTACTCCCCGTTAATGTAGCCTTCCATTTGTGAAAGAATTTTTAAAATCGCATCAGCCGTTTCCGAGATTAGCCGGAACAAACAGACAGACAGACAGACAGACAAAATTTTTAAAAATTGGTTTTTTGTTATGAGTACCGTATATACTTTTAGTACATTAAGTAAAAAGCTGCTAATTTGAAATTACAAACAGACACTTCAATTTATTTATTTGTATAGATATATACAAACTGTTGTTACATATATTAATAGTAATGATTAAAAATAAGACAAAGCATTTGGTAAATTAGAAAAAATGCTTTTGGATTTGAAATGAAGATAAACAAGATATTTTTCTTTCTGAGATAAATCGGTTTAAAGTTTTTATTTGCCTTTGAGGTGTGAATAAAACCGTCCATAAAAGTAATCATAACTCTGGGTTTTTTAAACTTACAGCTTCAAAATTTTGTGATAGTTTAAACTAAAAAAAAAAATTCTTTGAACGATATTTATCAATTGAGCTGTGCCGTATCCCCTTCAATACACCAAACGCAATTTTTAAAAAAAATAATTTACAATACATTTTATTTATATATCCAACACGTGGAATAAATATTTATTACAACGGAGTTATTCGGATACTTTTTACAATTTTTAAGGCAAGTAGTATATGAATTTCGCATTAAATGTTTTCTTCTAATTAATTTGTAATTAATTACTCAATAAACTTTTTATTGTATTTATCACACGTATTACTTTATTTAACATTGAAAATTATTATCATAAGCTATTTCACATAGTGTATTACAGATAAGTAAAATTCTTTGAAACTTGTTTAAGTGTGCCGCCAATTTTGAAATTGTTAAAAATGGTACCCCATCATAAAAAAGGTTTATATACGCCTTTGTTAGATCATGTAATACCTTATATACACATAAAATAATTTATGTTTATAAAAAAATTAAATTTGAATTTATTTATTTGTTTATTTTTCATCTCCTCAACCACAGACACAAAACAATTCTTCTATAAACAACGGTTTATCGGAAAGTATTCTAATATTCTGAGAAACGGTATATTACCTAATTCTTCTGATCGAATGCGATGAGCAAGTCATGTTTTGTTTTTGATGACTCACTCTAGGTGTTTTTTCTGATGACCTTAGTTTACTCCGTTGTTAATAAACAAAGCTTGCGTAGTGAAATCTCAAAAGGTTAAGTTACTCCTGTCTATACAACAAACGGCGAGACAGTTCATCGGGATTGCGGAAGAACAATGACTTTCTATTTTGAGATTGTTTTTTTCATCCTGGAATATTTGGATGACTGTATGCACATTCTGAGAACTGTCGGTTTTGATAAGTAGGTGAGACGTATCGCTAACTCTTTCATTGAATTTTATCTCTGACCTCCTACCTTTCGATGGCTTATTTTAAGAACGAGTGTACTTAAAGTTGTATTTGTGTATTGTTAGACACCCCAAATCGGAGCTCTTTTCTACTCCTCTTAAAATTATACAAATCGCTGTTTTATATAAGGTTTATAGACTGATTTTTAAATTACGTCGCATTGTGAAGTTACACGAGGGCTATTGGATGAATGCCCCAAGGAGCCAAGCTCCCCGAAGAGGGTTTAGAGCTACAAACCGATCTCTCGGGAAACAACCAACCCCACACGTCCAGTCTTTATTGAAAATAAAAATCAAAGTATACATTTTAAATAGCAGAAGACATTAAAATAACAAAATACAAATTTAAAGGTAACTGTACGATATACATACTTGAACGTGAACATAATACAAATATACAAAGCAAATATAATAATAATAAAAGAAAACATAAGAGGTATAAGAGATGGAAGAAAAAATATACATGTTCCAACTTTCTTACAAGTACATAAAAAATAATAAAATTATTCAATACAAATGCACCAGACAGACCAAAAGAAAAGAGAAAAAGACAGGAAACATAAATAATAATAATAAAAAATACTTCTTTTTCGAATCATATTTTCAGTTCACGCCACCCCTTCCTGTTGATATTTTTTCTCTTAATTGGTCCTTCAGCTTAAAGAAAAAGAAATGATTCAGCACCTGTGGGACTCCTAATTTTGAGCTACGGTTAAGTGCTGAGATGGACATCTGAGCTAGCACTGTCTCTCCAAACTTCCTTACCACACCATCGGGAGGACTTAAAAGCCTCGACAAGTTTAACGCGCCTCAACCCATCTACACGGTGGGTCTTCATTGACTCTAGGTTTGAACACACGACTCACACAACAATGATGACCATGAGTTCGCGGCCATGACCACTCGGCTACCGTGGCCATAAGTTTTTTATTGTGTCTTTTCTCTATTTGAGACAATTTATTACATTTTTCTTGCATAAGATGTGTTTCATATCTCGTCCCATGCACAATAATGCTTTGATTTGATTTTAGTTTATATCGCATTGTGAGGTTATATGAGAGCTATTGGTGGCTGACCTTGTAATTTCGAACAACGGTCGAATGACGAGGACGACACCTGAGCTTTTACCTCTCACTCCTAACTTCCCCACCTCATCAACGTGAGAACATTGAACCACGACAGATTTAACGTGCACCAATCCCTCTACCTGGCGGGTGCACAACAATTCTAAATGGGTTTTAGCATTGTTGGTTTTATTGGGTTTTAGCTTTTCATACACAAAATGAAAAAATATGTATTTACTAGCAGTAACCTGCTCGCTTCGCTGGGAATTTTTTGATGTTCCATGACTATATACACTCTTTTGTAAAAAAATCGAAGCACCAGGAAAGAACAGATCGTTTTAAATGAAATTAAATATATGTACAACCCACATACACAGATAATGAAATGATAAAAAAAAAATGAAGGTCATAGGGCCCATAGGTGGCTCACAATTACAGCTTGAATATTCAAATCAGTAGTTGGTGCAACCGACCTATACATGCTTGTATACGTCTCGGTAAAAAGTGATAGAGGTTCCTTATGTCATCCTGCGATACATTTTACCAGGCACTCACCAGTTGTTGTTCCAGATCTACGATATTTTGGGGTACCCGAATCTGGTGCCCTACCATGTCCCAGACATGTTCGATTGGTGAACCTTGCTGACCATGGAAGAGTATTTAAAGCACAAATATTGTCCAGAGATAAGCGAGAGGTATGGGACCTGGCATTATCTTGTTGGAAACTGGCCCCCGGATGACGTACCATGAAGGGTAATACAGCCGGCCGCAGGATGGTAGCAACATATCGCTGAGCTGTTTAAGATGTATGGAGGATGGCAATATTCACCTGCTGTCGTTGAGAAAGCACCCCACACCGTCACATCAGGGGTTATTGTTATATGCTTTTGTAAAACCAAGGTTGTGATTGAAACTGTTGGTCCCGGCTTTTCCAGTCACGAAGGTGAAGGTCATCTGCTTCAAAAACGAAGCAGGATTTATAGCTAAACACTATGCCATGCCAGTCTGATGGCAACCATGAACATCGGCTACGACACCACTCCAAACGATTCTGTTCTGGGATCAAAGACAAAAGTCTTAAAGGCCGCTGTGGGTGAAACCCCACCTCAGGCCAAGCGCGGTGAAATTGTGGAAGATATTACGAGGGGTGTGGAAGAGGCTGTAGTGCGTTGAATAGTAGACAAGGATACCATTGGAGAAGTTCGGACCTGTCAAAAAATCATTCAATCTTGCCTCGCATTTGTACATCTTGGCCTTCCAGAGCATTCTTTTCGTCGTTAAGTTTCTCAGAACAACCATCGCTGGCAGCACCTTTGCACAGTTATGTCTGTGTGTTGCAGGTGACGACCTATTGCTTTCGGTATGACCACCCAGCTTCACGCATTTTGACAATGTAACCACGTTCGAAGTCATTCAGTTGTTTATAAGGGTTTCGAAAACGTCGATATCGCATCATTCGTTTTTTTTTTCCTTTGGGGAATTACAACGGCGAAGACGAAAAAAGATAAATTTTCCGCCTCTTTTTTTGGTTTAATACTTTATGAGTTGCTCAGCAGAAATGTCGGCTACAACCGCAATTTATGTTCATTGACCTTTAAAATTTGATCATTTGCATGTTCAATCAAGATACCTTTGCCAACAAAATTTCATCACAATCGGAAAACTCCTTTTTGGTGTTTTTTTGTTTTTTTGTGTGTGCAAAAGATTGTATATTGTTTTTCATTGGTATCTAAATCCTAGTAATAAGCTGTCTATTGCATTGAAAAAACATTCTTATAGCCTTAGCTTTTTGATTTAAAAGTGATAGGACTTAAATTACTAAAACGAAACAAAATTTATTTTTACGCTCCTGTAACCCCCAGTCCTTTTGTATGAATCGGTTTCCCCAAAATCCGTCATTGGAGCACCTCTTCCCAACTAGAGGCGTTGAAGTACATGAGCAGATATTTCGGTCAGGTGCTCAGTCTGACGTGAAACTTGTGTTTGTTCCCAAACACAAGTTTTGAAATTATTTATCGACCCGCTTGTGACGGATCTACACGCGTTCTTCCATAAACCCTCTTGGGAAATCTTTGGGCTATGAATATCAACATCCCTTTCTGAAGAAGAAACCTTGATATGCAGATTAGGTCTATTATATATAGTATAGGTTTGCTTGCTAGATAGATGGATGGAGGAGAATTGATGTTTAATTGAAATTGCCAAGATTTTGAAATATTAAGAAGTAGAAGATAGGAAGAATATCTACAGATTTGGTATTGGTCATATTGATAGCGCGTTTTGGGCTTTAAATTGTTAAAGAGATTTAAGTGACAATTAGTCACATAGCTACAGTGTAAATCACTTATTAAAGTAGAATATTGATTCATAAAAGGTGGATCAAAGGTGGATCACGACTTTCGTTGCAAAACCCCTGTTATTTTCTGGGAAACATCTCAACCTAATTGGTTATTTGAATTTTGTCTGTGTTAATCAGTGTGCTGAATAAATAATTAGAAAATATCATGCCTAGTCGTCCTTCACTTCCTCTCACACCTTTAGATGGGTCAGAGACTACCACTTGGCTACTGGGCCATAAATGCATTATTAATATATATTACAACTTACAAAATTTATGATGAATTTAAATCAGATATTTTTACAATAGGCGAAGACAATTTTAAGTCATAATGTTTCTACGTTGTAGTAAATTATCGCTAAACTTATATGAGAAATGGTTCTCAACAAAATATTCAAATTACTTTTGGTTATCAGAGAGAATGTATTAAGGCAATGTTTCTCAAACTGTGGGGCGCGACCCCCTAGAGGGCCGTGATAACCCTACAAGGGGAGGGCGAACATATTGAAAAGTTGAAAATAAAAGATTATTAGAATAATTATCGATTTACTAAAAGGAAGCAAAACAAAACTATATTGACATAATAAAAAATAAAATACACACTTACTCTGATACACTATACTTATAAATGTATTAGTACGGCACAATGTATTTCATACTAAGTATCAATACTAAGTAAGGAACAATTTTAATAATTTCTATAGTAATTTTTTCCATGGGTCTTTTGTATACAAAATTTAATACTTGATGATTTGTACGGTTTATAATTGAGGTCCTATAGTAGCTTTACTGTCAAAGTATTATACATTATTACTGCATTCAGTACATTGTTATTGTAAGGGGGACGCGATAAAAATTATTATTGAAAATTAAGTTGCGAATATCCAAAGTTTAAGAAGCACTGTATTAAGGGTATTTATTTTTTGAAAAATATTTCATAAAAGCTACTTGAAAAAAAAATGCTTGAACTGACATTTTTATTACAGTCAATTCATAAAACATACTTCCCAGGATTTAATAAGAAGGATTTTTATTTAATAAGAAGAATGGAAGACAACGTTCATATTTGAATTTTATAAAAGAAAACATTTGAGAATTGCATAAAGACCTTTCCTTTTTGTATCTAATAAAAACTCTTATTCTGTGAAAACGAAATTTTTTAAAAACTAAATTTGACAAATAATATTGGATTTGATAGGAATAAATGCTTTTACAAAATATATTTAAAGTTATAACAGCTTTTTATTCAAAATTATTGTTACAAATACTTCGGTTGAAAGATCTTTTAACCATACTTATTTTCTTTACCTAATACATTTTATTATTATAAATTTTATCATTTTATACTTAACATAACAACAATAATATAAATTGCCAAATGGTGGAATTTTTATTGAAAAGGAAGATGTGCTTACGACCAATAATAGTGACTTACCATCAACTGTTATATATATTGTTAAAAGTAAAGCTTTTTCCTATACTTCCCTCCCTTTTTTTTTTACTTACAAAATAATAATTTGAAAATAAAAGTATTCTTTTATGTTCGCACAATTGATTTTATTAGTGAGCTAGGGCATTTCATTACAGTTTTTCATTACGTCGTTTTATGATTTTATGCTATTATGTTTATATTCTACACCTACTTCTCTCTCTCTCTTCCTACCAGGAATAAGTACTCACGGTGGCGTGGTGTGGAAATTTATTGAGGGAGTACAAGCTCAAGTGTCACCCTCGCCACTTGATCGAGGTTACAAATTACAAGATCCATCGCCAACAGCCCTCGTGTTGTTTCAGAATGCAATGCAAATTAAAATCAAGCTAAGGTATGATTTATAATTTTAATTACATAACATTGTTCGTTAAGCAGAAGTCATATATGAGGATACAATCAAATTCTGTTAATGTACCTAGACAGATATAACTCAGTTTATATGATGTCGAAACTTTTATTTTAATTTCTTTATTTATAATAATAGTATATTCTATTTACCTTATTTACTTCTAATGGACTCCAGACTGGAAGATCTGGGTTCGATGCCCGATGCCACCAAATACTCTCCAAGTACACACGGAGTACGTACTCGTTAAATCAGTGGGTACAAAAGTCTTGTGGCGGTCTCAGCAGAAACCACGGATGCAGGGGCTCGAGAATATTTCCTCCCCTCCAGTTTCATGCCTAAATTTTGGAGGTGGAGATAGGTGGTGTCGCCATCTATCATGTAGAAGTCCATCTGGCAACTTTCATTCCTTCCCAACAACTTCTTATGGAAGCTTATTTTTGTTAGCTCTTTCACGCTGAAATTTGTAAATATATTTGAAGAGCTTTTAAGTTTTGTTTGATGTCTTGTAAGTTCCTGTCGGAACACTCAGTATACTGGTGAGTGCCAAATTAATCAAGTGATTAGACAGGGATTTTAAAGTATATGGAAATACAAGCTAGATTTTTCTACATATATTATAATTTTTAAAGCCATTTCAATAATTTAAGGTCTTAAAATGGACTACCTTAAAATCGCAGATATAATCAAAGATTAACAAAAATGTTTGATAGTTTAATTTTGCAGGTCAATGTTGAGGTTTATAAAATACCAAATTTTTTTGTTTTCCTTTTAATAGTACAAAAGATATAAGAATAGAGGGCACTTTTTAGTGTGCACTTATCAACTTCAAAGCTTGTTTTTTACAAAATACGTTTCTTTTCGGGGAAAATGATTATTGAAAGGTTACGAAGATTATTACCGAGTTTACTCGAATCTAAGCTGCACTATTTTTCCAGGCTTAATGCTACTGAAATTCGGTTGCAGCATAGAATTGAAGGCAAAACATTTGTGACGGATATTCTAACCCCTTCAGGACTCTTTAAGGAAAATATTTATTTCAACCAACTTTGACCGAGTGAAGAAAGCGTGATTATGCAAATTAAGTATATTATATAAATTCTGTATTCGCGAGTTTTAAGAGTTAATTGGTTAGTTGGAGAGTTAGTTGGTAAGTGAAGGATCGTGAAATGATTAAGTGCAATCGGAGTTTATCAATTGAAGAGTTTTAAGAGAGGATCAATCGACGGTGATTTAATCCGGATAAGGATCACCTTCAAGGACTCAAGTGTGGGACTTGACTTCATAAAAAGTACAGGTATCGTGATCCTTATTTAAATAGAAGTTTAGCTTATTAGTGGGCAACGAAGTTCATATTGAGCTTGTTTAAGCTATCGTGGAATCAGTTGAGGGTCCGTATTAATATCCCCTTGCTAACGAGTCTCACCTCCGCGCTCTGCTATCTGATCTGTTATCTTAATTAGATTGTTATTGTGTCTGCTTGATATTTTGGTGACAGTAAAATAATTAGAGTGAATCATGTCTACTGATTATTCAGTTTCTCCCACACACCTAGCCGGGTCCGAGGGTAAACAAGGGGTTTTAGAGGGAATTAAAAACCGACAGGCATTTCACATTTGTTTGGTAGGGAAAATTGAATTTCTACCTGTCTCAAAAAGAAAAATGTATCCGTCCATTCTGGCGACTTTCATCAATGACTTATCCCATTCGGCACCTTATTTTCAGTCTTCAGTCTATCCTAAACATCGTTGTTTGCCCGTATTTAGGAAATTTCTCTGTGTACGCTTTCTTTTAATAACCTAAGCATCAAAGATATCGGTAACAGTATCAAGACGAGTTCACTATGTTGCAAGTATGAAAAGGGAAGCAATTTTATATGTAGAAAAAAAAATGGAAACAGAGTAATGGGCGCTGAAAATTTGACACGGATGAAACAAATGTATGTCGATGGCGTAAGCAAAATGATATAACCTTTGCTTTTAACTGTTCAACAGTCTTTAATAATTCTTTTGCATTCTTCTATAACACATTCTTTTTAAAAAATCTTGCATGACAAATGCATGGGATGGCATGGAAGGTGACATCATGTGGGACAATAGCGACGCCGACATACAAAACTACAATCACTTATATTTTTTAAAAAAAGTGCTTTTATTTGATTATATATACTGACTAAAATAAAATATTCTATTTTTCTAAAAAAATGTGAATATCTCTTATCTTTTATTAGTTCGTACAAAATCAATAGTATTGCACCATATAAATGCTGAAAAGTTGAAAAATCATTCAAGATTTCTTTTAGTTCAGAGTAGCGTTAGCTTAATTTTTTTAAGAAAATCCCCTCCCCCTTTTCCCCCATTCTGATAGTTAAAAGATTTATGTTCTTTCCAATTTTGGTTTTTTCTCATATAACTTAGTAAATAAATCAAAAGCCATAAATTATCCTGATATTTGTTCGCGAAGACGACCATTCAGCTGCTGTGACCTATGTCTCGATAAAAAAAAAAAAACATCACAGAATTACTTTTTTTGCAACCTTTGAGAAATCCAAAATTATTTTCTAAAGCAGATAGGCTTCGTTTCAGGCGTATAAATTAAATAGATGAGTTTTGGCAAGTTTTTGAAAACAGAATAAAAAAAATCAGTTTCCGCATTTTCAATTTTAAAACATATATACAAAATTCTATTGATCTAAATAACACGTTATTCATACAGTATATTTGGTTTTATTTTAGAAATAGAAAACAGTGAAGAGAATTATATCAATTAAGGTATCCGAACACCTTGAAAATGACCAAATTCAGTCAAGACAGATATTTTTGTTTTTTATTTTATTGAATAGAGCTATCTTTTGACTTTACGAAATATACTTTGTTTTGTTTCTACGCTACCTACAGGCCAAGTTACAATCAATTTTATAAAGTTAGAAAAACCGGAAGTGGGTTTTTGATCTACCAGAAGTGGGCATTTAAATTGCTCAAAATCTATCATGGCGAGTCTGATAACTCAAAATATTACGAATGTATTTCTATAATGTATTTCTATCTTTTAAACCTGATATTTACGTTTTCTAGAGAATGTACTAAAATATTTCTCATTGTATGAATACTTTTTGAGTTATGGCTTGTTATTTAAATAATGGTCTCAAAAAAATGTAATATTTCTTATAATGGTTACTCAATCAGCTCTAAAATTTTCAAATTTTAATAAAAAATTAAAATTTTAGTACATTTTCTAGATAAATGCATCTAGTTTGTTTTCGTAATACTTTTACTGATATATGTTTATTACTTTTTTCTGTAACTGCTTTGAAGTTTTTCAAAAATATTGCTAAAATTTCACTTATAATTGTGATTTTTGCAAAATTCAGGTAATTTATTTTAAATTTTGATAGTTAAATAGTAATATTTATTGGTATTGAGTCCTAAAAGAGCATTTATAATGTTTTAGAATGCTATTTTGTTAAAAAATACTCCGAACGTGTTTGGATACCTTAAATGAAATAATATCAATTCGCAGAGAAATTTCATAATCCCAGTCTAAATTTGTGAGATTTTTACTTTTTGCGAAGATTTTAAGATAGTAATCTAAAAGAGTTTTAATTAAAAGACACATCAAGTTATACACTGAATTTATTTTTGATTTATGCAAAAACAAATAACTGGAAAAATTCACAGAATAAATGGCTAAAAAGTGATTGATGTATGATTCGTATTTTTTGGTGAAAGTATTTATAGAATTAGGAAAAGAGTCTTCAAATTGAAAAAAAAAAACATTTCTACGTAATTGTAATGAAAATGGGGTATGTAGAGCATTCAGATTCTGCCCATTAAGCATAAAATGTACCTTTTTACTGATAATTAAGAACGAATTGTCTGATTTAATTTCTAAAGCAAAATTCTGCAATCATATATATTATTATAATACATTAAAAAAATTCCTGAACTTCAGTTATAAATATACACTGGTGTGCAAAAATTAAGGACGAGACGGTTTTTTCAATATAACTTTGTACAAAAGCATTCCAAATCAACACATTTAATACCGTAAGATCCCCAATAAGTAAGGACATGAGTAATGTAAGCAACACTTACTAAAAGAGAAATCAGAGGGATAAAAAGAAGCTTTATTGAAAAAGTAGCATGGAGCGCAACGCGACTGAAGGCCGAAACATCCCTGTGATGGGTGTCCAGCAAGAAATATCCGGTCTTTAGTAGGGGATATGATCTCCCCTGACTGCTAGGCAGGTTTCACAGCGTCTGCCCATGCTGAGAATGAGGGTGTCAATGAGTTGTTGAGGCATTGCTGCCCATTCGTCTTGCAGCGCCAATCGAAGCTCCGGAATCGTTACTGGTGGTAAGGTACGAGCTGCCAAGCGTCTGCCTAGAAAATCCCATACATGCTCGATGGGATTGAGATCCGGAGATCGTGCCGGCCAATCCATACGTTCAATATCCTCACTCTCTAAGAGCTGTTCGGCAGCTACTGTGCGATGACATGGTGCATTGTCGTCCATGAAAAGGAACTGCGGACCCATAGCGCCTCTAAAAAGACGCACATATGGAAGAAGAATCTCGTTACAATAACGGGTCCCGTTGACTGAACCTGCGTCGAAGATGTGAAGGTCTGTATGACTACCAAGCATGATGCCTCCCCAAACGAGAACACCGCCACCTCCATACCTGTCCCTTTCAATGATGTTCGAGGATGATTGCGGCTTCCCCGCTCTCTCCAGATGAGTATGCGATGAGAATCGCTACTCAGACTGAATCTGCTCTCATCTGTAAAGAGTACTCGTCCCCATTCATTGTCTCTCCAATTCCGGTATTCCCGGCACCACAGAGAACGCCTTCTCCGATGGGCAGGCGTTAGAGGTACACACCGTACAGGGCGTCGTGCAAACAGACCACCACCGTGCAGTCTTCTGGCCACGGTAAAACGCGATATCGGTCGTCCAGTCGCCTGTGTCGTGTGTCTAGCGATTTCTTCCGCTGTCTGCCGCCTGTTTCTTCTGGCCTGTAAGGCAATATACCGGTCATCTGCGGGTGTGGTTCCTCGTGGACGACCACTACTGAACCCCCGGATAGCTGTTCCTGTAGTTTGAAATTGTCTCCAAAGTCGTGAAACGATGCTGTGAGCAATTCCGAACTCTGCAGCCACACTTGTCACACTGCGACCTTCCTCCAACTTCCCAATGATTCGACCTCGGGTAAAAGCATCCAGATGTCGTCTAACAGATTGATTATTCGCCATTTCTCGCTGAGGCAGCAACTCGGTGTGATTTTAACTGCTATACGGTGTGCAATCTCTTTGCCAAAAATACTAATCTTACACCGACAACATGCTTTACTACTCAGACACTCCCCCATTACGTCTACTTGCATATCTGCGCATGTGCTTCCGTACATCACCTCACTTAATCTCCTGATTGGTCTTTCTGTCCGCTCTGCCTCTTCGTTCAGCTGATATGCTAATTTTTCGACTTCGTCCTTAATTTTTGCACACCAGTGTAATTAGAAACAAAACTATAAATAAAGTAAAAATAAAGCGCTGATTAAAAAAAAAAAATTTTTATAAGATTTTCTAGTAAAAAAGTCTACAAAAATATACATTCCTTAAAATTTTCTTCCAAGTTATTTGTCATTAAAATAAATATTTTTTGTTTTTATCATTTCGTAGGATTTTAAATTAAAACATATTTTTCCAGTAGACACCATTATCAGAATTTCGAATGTTATTTATAATTATGGTCATCACAGAAAAATTATTATAATTCCAAATCAGCAAGTCCAAAAATAAAGAATAAATAAAAAAAATCTTTGTCTGAAATCCAAAATAAGAAGACATGTTTTTAATCTATGTAGAATATAAAATCGAAAATTTAAAAAAAAGCTTTTTTCTCCCCTAAAAATGACATTATTAATGTAAAATAATGAATAAGGTTTTTAATGAGAAAAAGTAATTAGAAAAATTTAGAGAAAAATATTAAAAATGTTGAAAAACAGAATTTTTTAAAAAATAATTACAATTCATCTATTCTTTGAAGAAAAACTTTTTATTTTTTCCTGTTGAAAAGCTGTTACTATAACTACATATAATATTTAGTTGTTGGTGAATAGATAAAAGTATAAGAGGCCCTTCAGGAGAATCCATTTTTAAAAAAAGAGATACAAAGAAAGATAAATATTTTTTTTTTGTATCTCTTTTAAAAAAAATGGATTATAAAGAAATTTTTTTTTCTACAAATCTGATTGTTTAAAATCTTTTTTAACCCTTTAACTGGATTGCCCGTACGGGCTACCGAAAGCTTGTCACAACTGGTTTGCCCGTACGCTGTATGGACACTCTGATATTTTCTTCTTTCTCTCTATGAATTGCACATATTTTTAATTCTTACAGTGAGATTATTAGTGATGGTTTGCTTTTAAGGGATACAGTTTGAAAATGGAACTGAAATTCTTCTCATTTGGTATTTTCTTTGTGGTAAGTAGCCGGTAGCCTAGTGGTCAAGGTAACGGACTCGTGGCCAGCGTTTCATGAGTAAGACCCTAGAGCCGCTGAAGACCCGCCGTGTAGGGAAGCGATGCGCGTTAAATCTATCGAGAGCTCAAAAATCCTCCCTTTGATGTGGTGTGGTAGTTAGGAGAGGGGTATGGTCAAGTGTCGTCCTCGTTACTTGACCATGGTTCAAAATGACGAGGACCGTCGCCAAAAGCCCTCGTGTATATAGCTGAACAGTACGACATTAATATTCACTCACTCACTCACTTTTTCTTTGTGGTATGGGCGGGAATTTTTCATTGAAGGCAGAGATTTAGATTCTCGAAAATATTCAATAAAGAACAGGGATCGGCAATTTGTTGCTTGAAAAGAAACGAAAATAGAAAGATAATCCAAAAAGACCGAGATTATCTCTGTCCCACATCGCAATGTAAGATTTAGTATTACAGCATGCTTCAAATTGTGTGTGCATGTATATATACACACACAATTTGAAAAATTCGCACAACCATTTGAAAAAAGAGATACGAACATGAGAGAAAAATGTTTTTGTAAGATTGAGAGAAATTCTTTTAAAATATTTGAAACATTCTTCATAGCATGCAGGGTGTACTTATAAAAAAAGTAAACATTTAGAGGTTTTAGTGTTCCAAAATTATAAAATATTGTGAAAACTTTAAAAATTAAAATAAAATTCTTCCATTTTTGCATTCTGTGCTAAGTATTATGCTTAGTTGTATGCAATAAAAATATACTTTTTTTGGAGCATTTCGGGAAGGGGGGGGGGGGGATTGTGACCTTTTAAGGCAGCGGTACTCAACCTGCGGCCCACCGGGCTTTTTAAAGTGGCCCGGGCATAGCCCATTTTTCTAAGAAATTCATTTATTTATGAAAATTTGGTGGGAAATTCTTTCTTAAAAAATCAAACATATCAATTTTGCTTTTTGCTGTCGATGTCGTATGGGTGCGAATTGATATATTTTTTCCCGATTAGTGATAATAGACAACAGTGGAGCAGTGATCATTTTATGAGTGGAACTAATTTTTAACTATCTTTCACATCTTGCAAGAGAAAAATATTCGAAGAAAATAGATTGTTTCAAGACGATTGGGATGTTGACTATTTTGTAGTAAAAAACAAGCATGGTTCAGTAACTGTTTGATTTGTCACGAAAATGTATTGAAAAAATACCAATAAACAGGAATCGTTCAATGACACTTTTCTTCAAAGATCTCTTTCAAGAGAAGATAAATAAGCTTTCTTGAATAATCTTTACAACAGCAAAAAAGTGTTTTGTCGGTGGTATTGTCACAGCGATAACGAAGGCACCCTATGAAATTTGTTATATCATTGGTAATCATATAAAACCGTTTTACTAATGCAGAAATTGTGAAAGAGTAATTCTTAAATGCTTCCGATTTAGAAAAATTCAGTGACAAAAATAAAAAATAATAATTTTAAAAAGCAAAATGGGAGTTTTAATATTTTGATCAAGTTCCACATTTTAAATTTTCTACGTTTTAATTGGTCTTAAAGTGCTTGTCCCCCCCCCTCCATTAATCTTCTTTGCAGCCCGCGTGAAAGAAAAAAAAAGGTTGAGTCTTAAGGGGTTAATGAATATTGTATGAAATCGTAATGAAACATATTTGAGCGACGCCTATTAATTACATTATTTAATTTATGATCTTTCATTCACGCACGCACATGCTCTTCAATCTCGCACTTATTTTAAAAGGTGCAATTTGTTTTAAAGGAAAGCATTACTTCTCTTGTGACATCTATTTGTGGCCGTGTTGCTGAATGGTTGTGGTCGTGCGAACTCGCGGTCGGTGTTGTATCAGTCGAGCCCTGGTTTAAGGCTAGTCGAGAATGTAAACCTGTAACGTAACCGATGAACATAAAATCTGTCCAGGCTCAAAGTTCTCACTTTGGAGTGGAATAGAAGTCTGGAGAGTGTTGCACCAGTTCAGCTGTCACCCTGGTCGGTTACCCATGGTTGAAAATTCTGAGTTCAGTCAATACCAATATGTATGTGTATATAAATAAATAAATAATTAAATTAGTTAAAACCAAATTAGGATCAGTTGAATTTATTCTGAGAGTAAAAGATGTTGCCGTTCTTTATTTAATAGCTGATGATGGGGTGATGTGGAGATATATTTCAAGTCTGGATTCATATTTAAACCTCTCAGTGAAGTTGCTTCGTTGCAACTTCCATTTTACTCTTCTCTACTTGTATTCTGCTTCCTTTTAGAATAAATTTACTTTTGTTATATCTTTGTTTATGTATAGACAAGAAGAACTCTGTAAAGTTTGCTTTGACAAAAATAAATTTTTAGAGCTTTCCGATTGTTTGAGTATTTTTTTTGGTTCATGTACATCGTTCATGATTGTACTTCCAAATCTTACATTGTAAGATTTGGAAGTGAATCGAAGAAACAACATTGCGTTGATTCACTTGCTATAAACTGAATGCTAAGCATTTGAGCTTATATTTTCAGTTCTTACGTATGCTTATGACTTTGGGATACTGTTTGTTTCTAAAAAAATACTAAGAAGAACCTTTTCTTTAGAAGCTGAGGTATAATTAGTCATTGGTTTAACCAGGCATTCGGCTGAACCAATATTCCATTCAAATTACTGATTACCCTACAATTCAGAAATATTTTTCTTAAATATAAGTATTTAAAAAGCGAAACTAAAATTTATCAGTTTAACAAGCAAAATCAAATAGGTTTTAAATTTTATACCCCTTTTGAGAAGAAAATTCATTGAGTGTCATACATTCGGTTAAAGTAGTAATTTCATAATCTGAAAAAGATCGCATTTCTACTACAGGGCGCTCAGCATTAAACTCTTTTAAATGAATTCTTTTCTTTATATATAGACACTCTCTCCTTTTTCTCAACTATATACAGCATATAACATAGTTAAAATACTAATTATTGCACATAAAAGACAAAAGTAAAAATTTAACTAAGATTAGGAACAGAACATCTATAAAAAGTGTGGTTTGTTAAATGCATGTTTTAAACAGATAGCTTTAGAGTCGACTAGCGGTTGTTGGTGTTTGGTGGTTCGAGCAAATATCAACCATAGCAAATTTAAATTCAAATTTATCACTTTTACCTAATCAACGCAACTAAAGGTAGGAAATGCACTTAGTAAATAATTAGAAGAACAGTCGCGCACGGCTTAAGGCTACTTAACATATAAACATTTACTCTTGGAGCACTGTGGACTTGTAAGCTAAAATTCACCGTAATTATCTTGCTTAATTGTACGATCTCCGGTCGTAAATTTAAGCACAATTTTATCACTTTTATTCTCCAATTATCAATAATCGACCATCCAGCGACCTTCCGTCGACTAACATCGCGTACCTAAATATCAACGCTTAAATAGAACAACTCCTTTGAATAAATCAAATCTTCTTCTTCGAGAGAAATTTTCAAAAGAACATGTAGTTAAAAAAATAATTTTACCCCAAGAGGATAAGCAGGTTTTCGCGGATAAACCTGTTAGTACACCTTTTTATGCACATCTGTATTGTATTCATGCAAGTTAAAAAAATATTATTACTTAATAATTACAATCCTTAAGATTTAAATAAAATTTCAAATCAGAAAAGCTGCCATAGATGTCCAATAGCCTTTTAGAATACCTTTTATCAAACTTCCATAAATTCCCAAAGAGGCCCCAGAAGGCTCCTATAGAATCTCTTGTCAGCAGCATATTGATTTTCAATAATGAATTTCACTTAACAATTTATCTCTTTTTAGAATTTAGTGTTAAAGTCTGTAACAGGTTTTATTCGCGCCTTTAACTAATATTTTTAAGAAAAATATTTATTAAATGTTTGATGTTTCGAAAATAACTTCCCGTAGATCAATGCTGCCCAACATTTTATCGTTGTGGCCCGGTCAACGTTTGGTAATTTTACCGCAGTCCACTTAGGGAGGGGCGTTGATTGTTAATATTTTAAATTGTCTTAATTTAATAATTTTTATTGTATTGTATTTAAATATGCTTTCAGAATAAAATACAGTTACACCAAAAATAAATATAAAATGTAACATGTAATATAAAGTGATTTAATATGGAATATAAAGTGATTTCCATGGAAAGTCACGCAGTCCACACCACTTTAAATAAAATAGAGTTAAATACATCACAGAAAATAAAATGGAAATATTTAAATATTCCCTCGGCGGCCTGTGACCATTTGATCCACCGGGGTTTGGGGACCACTGCCGAAGATGAATCGTGATTTATGTTAATGAGAGCTGCTATTTAAACTGGTGAAGTAAGGGAAAGTGTTCACACAATGGTTGTTAGGCTGCTACAGAATTTAGATTATTAGAATTAGGAATCGAATCCCTCAGAGCTTCAGAAAGATGATCCTACGTCTTACTGAACAATAGTGTTCTTTAAAGGGGTCTATATCGACCCCCAGGGGACTATGACGACCTGCAAGGGGTTTACGTCAGAGAAAAATTATTTGGGGTCCATGAGGTGTAAATGGGATCTATGATAGTAGCTCTCATTAAACCAAATAATGATTTTAATTTTAAAAGAAAATTTAATGAAGGGAAAACCAGATTTTATCTTCTTAATAGATTTATTTTTCTGATTTTAATGAGGTTAATTTGCAGTTACAAAGTGACAGCATAAATTTTATTAAAACAAGGACCATGTCAGCAATTTTGGCTTTAAAAGACATACCTGTTATTTATATCACGAACTATGGAATATCGAGAGAAAATTTTGAATTACTTTTCCTAGTGACAAGGAGTTTCAGCGTAGTTGCTAATCTTCAAAACAAAAAAAGAAAGGAGGGGGGGGGATAAGGCTGGACACTATTAACCGAGGAGATTTAGGGTTAAACCTGACAAGATTGTGTGTGCGTTCCAAATGTTGAAAAATTGTCATTGAAGCACCAGATTTATTCCTTCCATTGAAAGCATTTGTTTGTTGCTCAGTTATATATTTTATGTATTTAATTTAATTTAATTATTTATTTAATTTAATTAACATGTTTTTCTTAAGTTTTAAACACTATACTTCCCTTCAGTTAGAAATTTAAATCTTTTAAAGTTAGTAACTCTATTCCAGCTGTTAAAAAGACATTCAAGTTGGTAAATTTGCAAAAATTCCATATTAGGTAAGTAGGGGTCTACCCAAAACCCCGTAAAACATGGCAATGGGTCTATGAGACAAAATGATTGGGAACCTCTGCTGTATAGGTATGCTGGTCAAGCCAGGGCGAGTGTCGCGTATTGGTTTTGTATTCCCAGGTCAAATATTTTCAGTTCTTCTAATATTTATTATTACGACACGAGCACACACAAACATTAAATATTCATTAAAAAATTTCTATTTTGTGGGTAGACACACCACCAATTTCGGGGTTCCGTAATCGGCCAAAGTTGTTTACAGACTAATTGAATTCTCCATCGGTTGGGGAAGGTTTACGCGTATTTCCCTTTAGGGATTACTATGGTGCAAGTCCCCATAACGAGTACCATTACGCGGGATCTTATAAAAAGATAAGTGATCTAATTACTTGTTATAGATATTCAGATTAGTAATTATGCTGACTGCTCCCCTAATTTAAAAATAAACTTCTGATAGTAAATTAAAATCAAAGTATTGATTTTTAGGGACGTCTTAAGACTTCTTGAGTCCCTGAGTCCCTGCACCAATGCAGTCCTCATTATGACCCTTAAAAGTAGACAGTACTTAGCAGTCTTTGTCAATTACTCGTACAAACAATAACCCGAAGCAAACAAATGTGCATGACTTACAATCGCACAAACCGGCTCGACCGACTGCCGCCTTTTGACTTAATGAATAATAATGGTGCATGGTTGTAGGCCTTGGTCTTACTCATGGGTGTCAAACTCGCGGCCAACTATGAATACTTTTGTGGCCCTGCCAATATATCGGCACAAACTAATATATAATAAAATAACAAAAAGACGCAGAATAAAAATGAGATAGGTAGAATTCACTAAACATCTTTAAGTTACAGTGCGACTCTAATTTGAAGGTAAAATTCACTGAAGTGGTTGTGGCTGATGTTTTCAAATATTTACCAGCCAGGTTTGAAAATACTAAAAAATTCACATGTAACATTATTTCCATGCTTGGAAGTGCTTAACGGTGCAAGCAGTTGTTTTGAGTATGAAAAGAAATAATTCTCCTGTTCGAAATAGTATTAAGAACTCTCACCTTGGGTCAGTTTTGGAAGTAATCATTGCTATCAAAACTTCTCCCGAAATAGGAAAGATAATAACCCATTCAACCTAGATGACAGATGCCAAGTGTCAGGACGTAAAAGTTAAACATTTCTTGTTCTTTTATATATGTTTATTGTAATGTATTATTCGAAATAATCTTCTCTGAGCATTGATTTTTTAGGGCCTCTCTAAAGTTAAGCCTTGTTTCTTTGGCCCAAGTTAGCTTTTGAGTTGGACACCCTTGTCTTACAAGCACGACGTTCATTACACATGTAGCCAGTTGATACATCGTCTGAAATTCCTAGTTTTTAGGAGAGTACAACTGAAAATAACATTTGAGCATTGAAAAAAAATTCGAATTATCATCTTATTAAGGCCGAGTCGAGAACAAAACAAGGCCTCCATAGTGGCCGAGGCCCTGGGCCCAGTTGGACCCTGCCTTAAGACTTCCCTATTGATTTTAATAGAATGTCTGTTTAGTCGGTGTCTCCAACTTAACCAGCAACCACAGGATCTCGACAAGTCTAAATATTGATTTAAAGTCTTCCAGTAAAATTTCGTGTTGTTGTTGCGGGAAGAAGAGTATTAAAAAGTAATTTGAGGTTTTGTAATAACATAAACAAAAGTTAAGCTTGCTTTACTCCCGATTATATAAGCCCCTTCTTTAATCTGAGGTTTCTTAGCAGCAGACAGAAAACCCAACACCGGAATTTTAAGTCAGAGCTTCTCAAAGTTTCACTATTCACGCCCCAATATTCAGTCCTAATTTTCATCCCCCTCCCTATACAATAACAATGTATTAAATTTAATAATACTTTACATTGATGCTAAAACTACGATACGACCTTAACCTCTTAAGTGTCACCGGGGTATATAAACGTCTCGCTCAGACAAAGCATAAATTTCCCTGGACGTATATATGCGTATCTTTTCTGAAATTATTCCGAAGACTTTGGAATGCAATAAAAGGCATTGACAATGTTTGTGAAGGTTTTAGTTATTTTAGATTATTTTTGCTTCTTTATCCCTCCCCCCCTCTCCAAAAAACATCCCATACGTGCACCTACTTGGCAAACGGTTGGCATTGCGAAGTGAATCGCGTAACTTTTAATCGGCAGTTAAGGGATTTATTATAAACCATACAAATAACCAAGAAAAGTGTTAATTTTTGTATATAATTTTATATATGACAATCCCATGGAGTCACTGGTAATTATTAAACTTGTTCTTAACTTAGTATTGTTAAATTAATTATAAAATACATTGTGTAGCGCCGATACATTTATAAGTGTAATATATCAGTGTAAATGTGTATTTTATTTATTATATCAGAATGTATTTTGTTTACTTTCAGTAAATTAATAATTTTTTTAAATAACCTTTTGTTTTCGACTTTTCAATATGCTCGCGACCCCCTCTTAGCGTTGTCACCCCCCCTCCCAAAGTGGGCGTGCTCCACAGTTTGAGAAAGGCTGTTTTAAGTTAATCATCACTGTAACTATATTGGAGCTAAATCAATATTTTTCGTTGATGCATTTTACGAAGTCTGAATTTAAATGAGGCACAGAACAAATATACCGGAAGGAAATAACTCTAAAATATTCTAAGTAGTTATAATCAAAGTCCTACAGTAACAACCAATATCGTTAAAAATAGCTTATACAATATTTTAAAAACTTTGAAAATTGATTTTAAAATTCAGCACTGTAATACCTCGACTTTTGCTACCCCTGCTTACGCGGTTTCAGATTTCATCTATTCGCCTTTTTCTTTCTTCATCATTAAAGCTCAAACGGAATTCTTGCTAGAGTCTCATGAAATGGGTATTTGATTGAAGAAGGGATCGATCTTGTCAGGAAAATAAATTAGCAAATAAGGACATTGGAGAACAGCTGGATCTTTTTTCCCACAATCAGTTAATCAACAATTGATTAACTCATAGAAATACATGAGTAAGAGCAAGGCATTGAAGAACTTGAGTCTGTAGATCTAGTTTGAATGACGGTTGGCAATTTGACAGGCTTCAGTTTAATTGAAAAAGAGTTACAAATTTTAGAAAATGCATACTCCAACGAAGAGCGTATTTTTTTCAACAAAACAAGGAATAAAAAAAAATTATTAGTATACTACGAGGAAACTTTGTGAGAGAGAAAAAAAATTCTTTGAGCCTGCAGACTACTTGTTAGACTTAATGAAACCTTCTACATAAAAATAACTTTGGTTTGCGATTTTGTGTTTGTGTTATATAAAATTTTATTAAGTAATTTTTTAATCACTTTTTTTCGTCTCCAGCCCTAACTAAAAATAGTTTATATGTATTTATATATGCGTAACTATACCTCGACTTGCGCGAATTCGAATTACGCTGTTATCACTCAGTCCAACCAATCATGTAAGTTCGGGGTATTACTGTATAGGCCAAGTGAGGAAGGAACGTTGGTCGCAACCAACTGCTCCTTGCTCTTTGTCCTTACTTTTTTTCATGATATTTGTTGTCCTTGTGTTACCTTGAAACGAGCCCAAATCTCTTCTACCCTGTGACCCAGCTAAAGGTGTGGAAGGAATTAAAGGATCATTCGACATGATAAATTCCAATTATTTTATTTATCACTATAATCGACTCAAACACAATTCAGTCAAGCAACAAAGAGAGAGAGAGAGATGATGATGAATGCCCAGAGCAACCGAGCTCATCCGAAGTGGGTTTAGAGCTACAACCGATCCCTCGGGAAACAACAACCCTCAAAAAGACCAGAGAAAGAGAGACGAGATTCGCGTTTGGGGAGAATATCCTCAATGATGCGGCTCTTCCTTAATATTACTTTACAGAGCTTAAGTATTTAATGTCCGCCTAAGGACTTTAACACTCTAAACATCAACTTAATATAAGGTGACAGTTCCTGGACTTATGCAGTCTTCTACTCAATGCAATTTAACTTTAACACTTCTTGGTTATAATCTTTTACAAGGACTCTAAACCAATTCTGGTAATCTACACCTTGTAACTATCTTGTCACCTCTTGTTAGTTAAACTTCTGACTTTCTAACTTTCCATTAACTATTCCTTCCCATTCACTAACAATTCACTATTATCTTCACTTTTAATCCTCTCCCAATTCACTAACTCTTAAACTCGCGAAGTAGGAATATATATAATAAACTTAATTTGCATATCACGTTTCCTTTTTTAGGAGAAGATTGGTGAAAATTTGCTGGCCCAAAAGAATACCCAAAAAGACTTGTTAATTGAAGGTCGCGTATAGATCCATCACAACCTAATCTAAATTAGTGAATAATTATTATACAAAAGAGAGACTTTATTGAAAGCAACACTGTCTCTACCTTACTTGATTTCATCTTTAACGCGTCCAACAGTCTACATGTTACATTTACTCAAAAAATTTCATTTTTATTATATTCCTGTTATATGTATTCCACAAAATTTACTTTTAATAATAGTACTTCATGTCTTGTTAATACACTTATAGTTTTTACACATCGAAACATTTGAACTATATTTCCTGGATTTTTGTTTTGTCCTTCTTACAAATCTTTTTTTAAAAGTTTAATTTTCTCGATGAATTTTTTAAAAAACATTTTTTACCCTTTCATTGTATCAAAAACTCATATTTTAAAATCGTGTTTGGTTATTTATAGGTGGCAGCTCTAAGATTTCAATAAGGTGAAAAAATATTCAAATTATGTTCATTAATTATTATAAATAGGACATAAACTACACTTTAACGTGTCTGTACAGTAAAATTAATGCAAAAATCTTCATTTTTAAAAAAATGTTGACAGGTTTTCTAAATTTATAATAAATTATTTTATAATAAATATATGTAATTGAAATAGGATTGCCAAAGTAATTTTTATGTTATATTTCCTTTTTTACATTTATTGTTCACAATATTTTCTTCATAAATATGCAAAAATATCAGAAGTTGAGCCTGATTATTTTTAAGTCCTAAGAGTTTAATTGCGCGATAAAAGAGTAAAAGCCTCTTTTTTTAATGTCAGATAAAAAAAGGAAATCAAAATTATTCTTCCTCAAATTCCTTTCTTTGAAGAAGAGGCTTATCTTTCTTCCAGTCGTTTTTATTTTTTGATGTCTCTTTTATAATTTTAGACTTTCCAAAGTCTTATTGTTCGGAATTTGAAAGATTACGATACTTTTTTTCCTCTTCGATTCTTTTATTCTAACTTAGGAAACTTGAGCATTTGTTCGAAATAATTTGAAATGTTTTTTATTTGTTTTGTAGTCCAATGACATTTTATAATCGATAATAAAAGGGTAGTGTTACATAAACAAACATAATCCATAAGACAGCTTCATGTAGATTACATAATTTTTTATTTCTTATGCTGCTGGCAAAATACAGAGACAACGTATTGTTGTACAGTGATCCAGAAATAAAATACAGTAATAATACAATGCATTGAAAACACAAAACTAAAATTAACTCTGAAAAGTCTATGCAAAGAAGAATTACATAAAAAGATAAATGAAAAGATAAAAATAATATGCATATAGTCCAGGTGTCCCGGGATCATTGGGATAAACTTTAAGGAAAGGCAGGATACATCACAAGGATTCAGATTTGCATAGCAATCCTTGGTCGGAAACGTCTTCGTTCGGTGCTAGGTGGCGTTATTCACATGAGCATTGGAGGGAACAGACCTGAACCACCGCAGTCATTCTAGATGTCATCGCCCGCAAACGAGAATGGAACAGTTTTACGAACACCTAACTGGCAGGTATGCACTTGATTTACTGATTGGCAGAAAGAAATGCACGAGCAGCACAAAGATTGTATCGCTAAAGGTACCCACAGAGAATGCACCGGACAGCCGGATGTTTGCTAATTTTCACCACAATTTGTGTGAAAATGCGAGGAAATAGGCATAGTGAGGGCGGGACACGAGTGACTCGAACTCACAACATGGTACTCAGATTCCTTCGAACGGTTTTCAATACATCATGGAACAAAATGTGCATACTGTGATCCATCCATTGGAATGCTTGGAACAAAATGTGTTGCTTACTGTGGCCCATTGGAATGTGTGGAACAAAATGTGTTGCTTACTGTGGCCCATTGGAATGCGTGGCCTTCCCTCACTGTGCTTATTACATCGTAATGATCCATATTGTCTTGATGAAAATTAGCAAATACCCATCGGTCCAGTGCATCTCTCGGGAGGGGGGTGGCGTAACTTTCGCGATACAATCTTTCTGCTGCTCGAGCGTTTCCTTCTGTCTATCCATGAATCATGTGCACATCTGTCACAGCTAGGTGTTTGTAGAACGTTCCATACTCGTCTATAGGTGATGACAGTTCGAATGAATGATTTCCTTATATGCTCTTGTGAATAACGCCACCTAGCGTCAAACGAAGACATTTCCGACCCTGGGTGGCTACGCCAATCTGAATCCTTATGATATGCCCTACCTCCCCTCGATCCTGGGACACCCTCTCTCTATATAAAATAAAACAGGATCAAGTCTGCAAAACTATTTAGCTTCTTCACTACTGCAAGATTGATAATAACAAGAGAAATAAAAAAATGTCACAAGTTTTATGATTTTTACGTATAAAGAATTTCTATTGAAAGGAGGTCGCCCATACAGTATAGGGATTAGCGTCGCTGACTGCTGTGCCGTAAGTCCTGGGTTCGAATCCAGAAGAAGACATGGTTTTTGTAAATGTGTAGTGCCTTTGAGTCATGGGGGTACTCTAAATAGCCGTCGAGCCGCAAGTCCTCTTGTGTGGCTGGTGACAGGGGAAGAGAGGTGGGAGGCCCCTGACCTCCCTCAAGGTGCTCTCCCTCTAAGCTGGGGTGGAACAGAGCTATTTCGTACTGTCACCTGTATGGTGCTCAAGGCTACGGCCAACGACAGGCGTACATCTAGAAGTCTAACCTTTCTCAGACTCTGGAAACTTTCTTTCCTTCATTTCGGGAATGACAAGACATCAGCATATAGAAAGGAGAATATTCTAAAAGAATTATGTGTTTAAGTTCTCTTTGTGAGAATTTAATAATAAGCGACTTAGAAAATTAAGGTTTCTCAAAGGAATTTGGATAAATCTCAATGCGAAAAAACACGTCAACAACATCTTATACTTTAGAAGAACCTTTTGAAGATTACTCAGCTGGCTAAATGATAGAAATTTTGTGAAACAAATACCTTCTAAATTCTTTTATGATTTTCCTAAATGTCGTATGTACCAAAATATCAAAAATAGTTTAACTTCAAGGCAATATTCAAAATCAAAATTGTATTGATTTAACGAGAATAGTTAAGACACAGGGTGGGGAATTTTTTCCTGGAAACTAAAATTACTTCAGACAAATTTAATCTTAAATTAATGTTCTCTTCAATGATAGGTCGAGATTAAGTCTGAATACTGATTCAAATATGGTAAGAACTGGTACCCTCCTTCCAACATCACACAAATGAACCATTGGGAGATGCTGGACAGGCATCCTTCAGGGAAGTATCTGGAATTAATTCTCTGAGGTATAGGGATGAAGCCTTAAAGCTCTATATCAGACTTTGCAGAGGAATAGTTGGAACCCAGTTCATTTTTATGGACGATAATGGTCGTCCAGGCAGGGTTCAGCTAGTCGACAAATAACTCAAGACAAAAAATATTCATAAGATGAAAGGCCAGACAGATCTCCCGACTTTAATTTCATAGAGTATGTCTGGGATGCTCTTGGCAAAACTAGGGCAGTTCGCCAGATCGTATTAGAATACTCTCGGAGCCAAAAACTGCCTTGTTGGAAGAGTAAAATTTATTGTCCTCAGACCATATAAATAAACTCGTAAAAACTATGACAGTTCATTGTGAGAGCTGTTTTGCCATCAGGGTGATCATGCCTTCAAAAATATCGACATATCAACAGATTCGACGTTAAAGTCTTAAACTTCAGCAGGAACAGCTTCTAACTTTTAGGTTTCAAATTTACAGAATATGCAGAAATTTTCCACTCAGTTATACACATTTTCATGCCATTCTGAACAATGTTTATATCTCAACGTAAGTGGCAATACAAACAAATAAACGCAGAATACGGAATGTGAATGCAGACAGAGAGCTGAAATACTTCAAAACTTCGATAGTTTGTGTAAAAAAAAGTGCAAATACATATTCCAGTTATTCAATATAAGGCAATGGTAGACGACATCTGGAGCATGAATTAGCGAATAAGTTCCATTAATATTGCGTTAAAAAATTTTAGTAAAAAATGCAGAATATAATTGTCTTTATTTAAAATATCTATAACACATGTTGATCTACTTTAAATATTGTTTTAAGGTATATTCTTCTGAGCACATTTTTTTGCATGGGGTTTCCCGGAAACTTTTTATAGTTTTCAAAGGCTGCCCCCGAGGATTATAACAGAGAAATTCCTCCCCCCTCCCCAAAAGAGTGCTGATTATAAGAAAACAGATAGGCAGGTTTAGTACACACTTATTTGCATCTGAATTTAAAATTTTGCGCAAAACTGGATGCAGATTCAGTTTTTTCTTCTTTTGTCATCGTACTCGATTAAATATTAAAAATATTTTCCGATTTTAGAAGTTTTCTATAGACATAATTCTGTATTTAACTTTAATTCGATTTCACTATTTTTTCAGTGCTTTTTCTTTTGTTTGACATTTAATTTACTTTGATGCTGTTGTGTGAGTGCCTTTTCTTCGTAAAATTTTAAAATCACGTGACGATGTTATTTGTGCAGATGTGAAATTCTATAGTGACGTCAAGGTATAATATCTATTTTAGCTTCATTACGTATATGAAACTAATATATCTACAACACACTGATAAGATAACTTTTCACTCCCTGTCATTTGTAAATGGCCTCATCCAAAAAACATAATAAATTGTAGATAACATTATGCAATTTAAATACATCTTTTATTATTGTCATTATAATTTGAAGACACTCAAGAAAAGTTCTTTTTCCTCAAACTTCGTAAAACCAAGGAAAAAATAAAAAATAATTATCCTCTCAATCAAAAGCACGCGATTTCAAATAGAATAAAAATAGAATGAAAAAAATAAAATAAAATTTTCTTAATATTCCAAACTGCGCATGCGTAATCACGTGACAGACTTGTGCAGTATCTAGTCAAGTCGAGCAAGGTCAAGAAATCTTCCGTGTCAGGGCGAAATTTACGAAAGGAGGATGATGCAGTATATAAAAGAAATTACGCGTGTAAAGGCAGTGTTGATGACGACGACAACCGCGTACGTGATGAACTGGGCTGCATGATGGCGTTCTTTAGACGCTGTTTCCTGCGTTCCACTGTCACACACATAGAAAGGGGGAAAAAGAAAAGGGTTACTGGAATTATCTACTCGAAAGACTTCTATCGCCAAGTAGTGCTACTTTTACATGCCATGAGACATAATGAATGGAAAAGGACGTAGAGAAAAAAAAGGAAAAAAAGAAAAATGGTGAATTATGCTATGCTTTATCGAGGTGTCTTTTATAACTGCCCTTTTAAATCATGGTAAGAAACGAGGAACTTGTTCGTTCTTTCTGGGATTGGATCAAGTTGGTTTGGTTGGCCTTTTGTTTCTTCTTCCTCATTACGGGCTCTTAGGGAGTTGTTGATGGAAACATTTTGTAGCTATGACAGTAGTTTACAATGAGATAGAAAAGTTGTAGCGTAAATAGTTGCACACTCTTCAAGCTGACTGACTCCGTTCGGAACCGTGATTTTGCAAAAGCGTATTATTGTATAATTTTTTTGATATTTAGTGTCAGTTGAATTAGATTATACATATAAAATTGCTTAAAGAATATTAGTACAATAAAATCTTATTTTAATGAAAGAAAAGAAAAAGATTACATATATAAAGTTTTAAAACATTCTCATTTTTATGAAAAATGCATCTATAAAAATGGTATTTTGCATTTTTTTTATCTAAGTTTCTGCACAGAGCCTGAACCAGGATTTTTGAAGTGTGTAAATTAGGAGTGGATCTATGCATATATCGGAGGTTTAAACTCGTAACTTCGATTCGTAGCGCGTAATTACCACTAGACAAAGTGATCACTCTGTCCGGAGGCTGTTATGGCTTATTTAGATCCACCACACATATTTCAATATATCAGAGTAGGGAAATTTCAACAATAAGCACCGTTTACTATTTCAATTGATCGTAGCTCTGAAAATCATGGAAATTTTTAAAAATTCCGAGTTCAGATTCTGTGTAGAAGTCCTAGATATATACAGGGTGGTCCCGAATTCATGGTACAAACTTTAAGGGTTGATACAGGGCACTATAACAAACATTTATTGTACAGGAATATATTGGCGCAAGTGACGCGGTGAAGCGCAAACAGGGCAAATAAAAGAAAAGAGAAATGGAGTTATCGGTTGGTTGCGTTGTCAGTAGGGGGCAGTAGATGTCTAACCGCCATTCAACAAGATGCATCTCAGCGCTACGAATGTAGCATGCGCAGTTTCCTGATCGACGAATGCCGGAAAATAGAATTTTTCAGCTATGTGCGCTCTTATCCCAATGCCACGTTTGGGGCGTGATGGATTGGGCATTGGCCACCCTGATCTCCTGATTTGTGCAGCCTCAGTTACTTTTTATAGGGGCATCCGAAGAATCTTGACTCAGATGAGGATTTCGTTGCTCGAATATTTGAGGCTGCCGCACGTGTGCGTGAAATACCTGGCATCTTTGAACGTGTACGCCAATCTCTCCACCGATGCATTCAAGCATGTATCGCTACTGATGGACGCAGTCTTGAACTGTTATTGTAACATTACACTTGACAACGACGCTTTCAATAAACACTTTGTCTTTCCTTTCGTCTTTTATTTTTTGTGTTTGTGGCTCAACACGTCATTTGCGCCTATACATTCCTATACAATGAATGATTGTTACAATGTCCTGTATCTTTCCTTAAAGTTTGTACCTTGAACTCGGGACTACCCTATATAAGCAAAATATTATTATTATAGAAGCCTTTTTCGTAAAAGTAGAATGTTTTTAAAATCTGACATTTTCCCCCCCATTTTTTGCCAAAAAATTGCACTTCACTCATTTTTTTATTGTAATAATATTCTTGAAATAATTTTATACAAGTATATTCTAATTCGATTGACACTAAATATATCAAGAATTTTAAATTATATGCTTTTTCAAATTCACAGTTCCGAAAAAAGTTGATCACCTTCTGAGTTCGTGATGTTGAGCTATAATTATTAATCCCATTCTGGACAACGCGGCATTTTCACGAACTAGGAATCCTTTCGGTCCACAATAGGCCCAGTTTTCGGAATTATACGGTATTTTTAAATTGTAAAGATGCAGTAAAATAAAGGAAAGTCTATAAAGGAAGTTTCTATGCTTCTCAAATAGACAGAACGAGAATTTTTCCTCTAAGCATTTTCTCGTAAACGCGCTGTGGTAGTTTCTTATTTAAATAATCCATTCAGATTGTACTGTTATTTGATGAAAAATTAGAAAAGACTCCATTGCGTAGCTCTGGGTTGGAGTGGTAATCCAACCGGAATTAAACAATTCTACATTTACACATTAACCAACAATGTCCTGAATAAACAGAAATATACATATTCCTTCTACTGCGTTTATTTTTATTTAATATTTATGTAACTGTAAAAGAATGAACAACTCAGTTATTTCATAAAATACCAAGACATTTAATGAAATAACTGACCGAGTCAATTAAAGTGAGGATATAATGGATTGATAACTTTTAACACTTTCCATAGTTATTCTAAAAAACTAGATATTTTATAAATTAACTAATGATATAATGACAGTTAAAGGGAAAAAATAAACAATTTACTTTAAAGTAAATACACTGTTTTACAAAATAACCTAAAATGAATAAATTAAGTCTGTAGTAAAATATATTTCATACTTCGGATAAATTAATTGATAAATAATAAATAAAAAAGAATTTATAACATTTTTGCTAGATTAATCAAGAAATAATAACAGATAACAGAGTTAAAGCAGAAAAAGCCGTAGAGAGAGCAATAGTTTTAATTAAATTTTAATAGCTTATACAAATTATTAGGCTATTTATTTCTGCTGGCAAAGGAATATTACAAAAATTTTATTCGAAACGCAAAATATAATACTTAAAAGATAAGGCAATCGTTGTTTTATGAAATAACTAGTTAAATCGTATAATCTAATAACTGTGTATATTTAAAATGACGTGTAACTTCATGTCTCTAACTTCATGAATCAATATCTATTTGTTTTAAGTAACGGATTATACGCTTTCATCTACTATTTTTAGAGAATACATCTTGTTAGCAGATTAATGCAATTTAAAATGAACATGAACTAAAAATTCGAGAAAAAAACAACATGATTGCAAAATTTAGTATTTCCATAAATAAATAAGAATTCCTAAAAATATTAAAGTCGATGATGTAATAACAAATAAAAGCCTGGAATTCTAACAAAAAAAAAAAAAAAACTGTTTCCGGCCATAACATAGTTGCTAAATTTTTTTTAAATAACTGATTATATGGATTAATAGTCTTTGATTTATTAGAAGATATCTCAAACAATGTGATAAATAGGTAATGACAGTTGGGACAATAAGCTAGAGAAAAAACTCACAAAAAATTGTTTTCAATTGCTATTATATATACAGTGAAAATCGTTTAACACGAAGCTGAATGGACTGCAATATTTTTTTTTGTGTTAAAAGAATTTCGCGTTAAAAGATATTGCGGAAAAAAAGAACCATATATTCAACAAATATTAAGTTTATTAGAGCACATTTTAATTCATAGATACAGTGGCGCCCACAAGGGGTTGTGTCCTGGGGGTCCGGATACCCCCAAAACCCTTGAGTTTTTTTCGATTGATGATAATCCTATATATATATAACGTAAAATTCAATTAAGTACTTGTAATGAACAATTTATTTTATTAATTAATGCTAATTATTAATTCGATAATTTATTTTAACTGTTTTTTGTTAACAAAATCGACAAAATCAGAAGAATTAATTGGCGTTGTCGTGAGGTATGATATGAGTTGGGGGAATTTTGAACATGGACTCCCTCCCCCTTTGAAACATTTCTGTGTGCGCTACTGCATAGATATGTATATATGCATGTATTTAATATAAATCCATTAAACAAAAACACTCTTAATGAATTTTAATACAAAATTTAGCAATCAAAATCTCTACATTTCGTCGTTTCTGTTTTTGATTAGCTGCCTTGAGCAACTCCATCTTCATTTTAAGTGAAATAGCAGCCTACTTTCCCTCTGAGGTATTTGCCACTGTGCTAGCAAAGAATTTCTTCTAAAATAAGGGGGGGGGGACTCTGGAACCAAACTTACTGATTTTTACTCCCAATGAGATGTGCTTGCCGCCAATTTCCAAAGCCAACTGATGAGATCTTTTTGTGGGGCGTTTGTAAGGGTGGAAGGTGAAAGCAGCTTAGGTAAACAAAATTGGCTCGTGTCACAGGCTATTCCGAGGGTATTTCAAAGCCAAGTTAGTCTCCTTTCTAAGAAACATGTGGACCCCTCCCCTTTCATTTCACAGCCCTCTTCAATCTCGTTTGCGTGGCTGGAGTTTTCCGTATTTTGTTTATCCCAGAAGGGAAATCTTTTCGTGTTAAGCGATTTTCGTTTCGTGTTAAGAAAAAAATGCATGAAAATAGATAGTAGTTTTTCGGGACCGTTGTATTAGCTTATGTTAACTGATTTTTCGTCTTAAGCGTTTTCATGTTAAACATATTTCATTGTAATAAGATTTACTGTTAGATATCCCATTTTAGATCAATTGTGAATTCACAAACGTAAATTTTAATCCTATGGCATTTCTAATCCACTTTTCAAACCTACATTAGAGCACCTAATTAAATGTAAAAAAAGTACATTTAAAAAGTGGAAGTTTTTTTCTTTGAAATAAGATTTTAGAAGTATCTCTCTCTCACACACACACACACACACACACACACACACACACACACACACACACACACACACACACACACACACACACACACACACACACACACACACACACACACACACATGTGATATGAGTGTTGCGCATCACATATTATCACATATTACAATAACTTCATAATGATCGTCAACGTAATAGTGCAGTGACTTATATGATGTTTTCAGCAAATACAGCAGCTTTAAATCATAAACTTGATAAAGATGATCCTGATGTAATAAATCTTTACTTGCTGATTCATCCTGATGTTTTTGACACTAAAAGTACTACAACTTTAATCAATTGGACACAATGGACTAAATTCATGACGGTCACATGATAATGTAAACACGTGTTCTACATTGAATTCAAAACGGACAATAAACGAGCTCGTACTTTTTATTCTATTTGTAAAACTTAGGTAAAATTTCAAAAAGAGTTATAAAAAGAAATTTCTGCAAAAAGATTTTAAAATTAAAGAAAAAAAAGTCTTGTTTTATACATGTACTTTTAAATAAAAAGTGCCAAATATTAATTTTTAAAAAAATAAGTTTCTGTAAAAAGCGTAATTTGGCAACAACGAAGTGTATAGACTGATTTGCTGAAAATAGATAATTGCATTTATCGTGACTATGACGTCACATGTGTTTTTGAACTTGATTGGCTAAAAACACGTGGTTTAAAATTATCATGTGATTATGACGTCACATGAATTTAGTCCATTGAACACATTTATAAGCGATTAAAAAGTATATAAATAATCATAACATCATAAAAATAAATTTATTTATTTTCCTAGATAAATTTAATTTAATTGATAATATTTCCTCTAAATTTAATCTACCTAGCTTACGATATATTTGTGATCCAGAAAGGGGAAAACATATTTCAGAGTTCATTTTTAAAGGGAAAATGTATCTTCACAGTAACTACTTATCAGCTCTACTGATTTGTTTCTCCGACATATTGTATGTTGACAGAGAAAAAAACTACTAGACGAACTTATCTAAACATAATAGATGTTTATCTGATAAGAAAACTAAGTACTTCACTGACTCAAATTTTAAATAAAGCCGAGGGACAATTACAAAATAATTCATTTCGTTCTTGACAATTGATAATTTATCAACATTTCCCACTGCTTGTTTTTTATCTTACTCGAAGGTCTGGTTAATGCAATCAATACGCTTTTTACTTTTGAACCACAGTTAAGCGACGAGGTCGACACGCGATCACAGATCTCATTCTTGAGCCTTTTAACAGTAATGTTACCGTTAAAGTGTGTAGCAGAAGCGTAGCTACCGTTGTATCCATGATACGGGGCCTCCAAGCTACAGGAGTCCCAATATGTAACATTTTGGCACTTTAAAATAAGTTTTATTAATGCGAACATTTTTATTTATTTTCCAAGTCAGTTAAAGTATATAAAAGTATTGAATTCTACAATTTATAACTAGGTATTCTTGGTAATAACTAGGTAATAACGATAACTTGATCGTTAAAATATGAAGTACGACATACGAAATTTCTTTGAACCAGTTCTATAGCTGCTTTTAGTCAGTTTTAAATTTATAGAGTTGCTTTGGAGAACGATTTTTCCGATTAGGAACAAGAGATGGCCGACTAAAACAATTGTACTCTAGATCTCAATTCGGTATATTTGAGCGAGAGTTAATTTCCATTGAAAAGCTTCTGAATATTGACACAAAGCTTCGATCTGTTGCAACGGTGGAGTGGCCACAGCGGACGTGGTTAGAGCAGACACATTTTTTCCATCTTAGAAGAGATTCAAATTTAATTATTTGTTTTAAATTGTTAAGATATTGTTGTGCGAATACATTTTAAACATAGCAAAATGTAACATAAAATAAAAACTTTCAGAGAAATATTTAGAAATTAATGGTAAATAACAGTATAATGAAGAATATGTAAAATTGGAGGAAAGAATTGAAAACATTCTAATAGAAAAAAAAAAAATTCGAAACTTCAAACAAAATTTAATAAAATGTCTAAAATCTTTAAGTTTCGTAACTAGGTTGGACTAAATCCAATGTTTAATGATATTTATGCCTTTATAATAAAGGTTAGTATTTATTTCATTGTATTCATTTTTCTTTTATTTACTTGTATCTTGTGTATTACACTTCTAGCATTTATTTTTACTTACATTAAGGAAACTAATTAATATTATGGCAATTGCACCTGTTCTAATACTTATTTGACTCTAAAATACAGTTTTCCACAAAATTCCTGAAATTCGTTCATACCCTTCATTATATTGTTACTTACTATTAATTTTTAAATATTTCTCTGAAAGTTTTTATTTATATTGCATTTTGCTATCTTTTAAAAATGTATTCGCGCTACAAAATCTTAACAATTAATACAAATAATTAAATTTGATTGGCAAAAATGTATTTATCCTTGTAATTCGGTAATAAAATCTGTTCTAAGATGGGGGGGGGGGATGTGTCGGCTCTAACCGCGATGAATTTCAAAGTGTCCGCTCAGACCACGAAATGCTGTGCGTCCGCTCTAACCACGTCCGCTGTAGCCACGCAACCGTTGCAACAGCTCTAAGTTGCGGCACTGGACAAGGATTTGAAAAATGCTCGTGTAAAAAAAAATGTGTAATAGTAAAAAGTGTGCTGTTTCAACAATAATAAGCAATGCAATTCAAAGTGTGATTATAGCAATCCTTGCTTTGATAAATAATGAAAAGTGTAATACTATAAAGATATTTCATAAAATTGAAATCAAGATTCTTATATTTGAGAAAGGTTTACACAATGTTTTTATGAAGCAACAGTTTTTCTTCCCGGCATGTGTGTGTATTCTTTCGATAATAAATTAAATACAACTATTTCTGTAACATATTCATTTTTTCCTTTCTGTTTAACTAATGTTAGCAATATGAGCAATAATAAATTATATGATCTGCTTTTCTTTATTATTTATCAATTAATTATCCAACAGGGATAAAATATATTTTTTGAGAGATTTTAGCTATTTATATGATCAATTTATTTATAAAACAACTTAGAAATTGTTTATTTTTTATTCTTTTTGATGTGTAACATCTTTCCTCTCGATTGCTGGAGATTTGTGGGAGTGATTTCGTGAAAAAAGACGGAAATGCGTAACAGGAAGTTGGGGAAGCGCGCGCTATTTAATTTGACCAATCAGCGCGCTTGGTGGTGTCTCTTCGCTACCCTCACATGAAGTTCTGTTTTTTCTCCTACATTCGGGAGGGACTCTCCCCCTCCCCCCTGCGGTCTAGGCCTTGGGATCTTTGTTTTTTGTTTTGTTTTCTCACTTTAGGATCAGAGAAGAAGCCAAGTCCTTTAGCTGGATCTTGTAAAGATATATCCACGTGGAGTCCAACTCTAGTAGCTATCACGCCGCCAGCCTTTTTTATATTGTTAAATTTAGCATTTCAAAATATTCTAATTCAAAAACTCGGGTTTGTTTGCGCTTGACTCTAAATCCGCTCCTAACAGCAAGTTTTATTAGACTTCACCAAGGATAAACTTGCGATCCTTACGCTCAATTGTCAAAGTCTGAGGGCTCACCTAACAGATTTCGACGTTATTTCACAAAATTGTTCGTTACTCATGTTGGCAGAGACGTGGTTAGATAATGACGAACGTGTTTCGATACCTGACTTCGATCGCTGCGTACAATTTAAACGATCGGGCCACACAGCAGCTGGTGTTGCGATCTATGGCAAACAGAACAACTCACATGTTGTGGCTTCTCATATGGATATTACTTATCGTCAAACAAGTGGATTGGATATTGTTATTCAAGATATTGGGACATACGTGCGGCAAAATGCTTGTTTGAAAAAGGACAAGCAGTATTTTTGGTGGTTGTATACATTTCTCCGAATAAAACGGCTAAAATAATTGAAGATTTCCTGCATTTTTGAAGTGAAAACTTCTTTAGCGGCGTTGGACACTTTTTGGAAGGGGAAAATCTTATGGGTTCGCGTCACCGACATGCTTTGACTGGCGCACGCGCAGTGTGCTGTTCGCCTTAGACACTTTTGGATGGGTGAAATCTCGTGCGTTCGCATCACCGAAATGCTTATGGGAGTATATCTGTAGCTATACAGCTGACGTATTGTGCAGTGTATATCTTATAAGGGAAATTCAATGAATTTAGTGAAAAGTTCAATGTGTATATACTGTGCATTGCTCGTTGCGATTCCGAGAATGGGCAATACATATTAATGGTTGCCGTTTATATTTCGCATGGAAAATCTATGAGACAGATACAACAATTTTATGTCCAATGATCGAAAATTCAGTACTACAAAGTATAAAACGACGATCGATGCGGTTTTTACGCGATACTTAGATAAATTTGAATCAAACATTTTCCTTTCTTACTTTAGTTACCATAAGCCTATTGTATCTTTTTTAGAACAAAATGAAATGATTGAAAGTACAAAAAGTCTAAGTATTGTTGAAATTAATGATGACAATGATGCAAACACAATTAAAATAATGTTAAAAATCAAGTATATTGAAATTTAAGTAAATACAAATACTATTCATAAATAATATGATTGTATATTAATTGTTATTTCCATTGAATTGTATTTATATTTTGTCATGCTCTTGTACAGCCTGTAATATATTTGAATAATGAAAAACCATATAAACATGCATTTAGTTGTTGCTCGGAGTGTCAATAGATGTGAAAACCAGATTGATGTTGATAATTTTAATTCAAACATTAGGAAATTTAAAATTTTAATAATAAAAGTTCTAAGTTTTCACTTCTATCGGTAGTCTCTATAACTGCCAATTTTTTACTTTTACCATATACCGAAGGTGGTTTTGCTCTTATAAAAAAAAATCACTCGCTTTCCATAATTTTGAGTGGTGATTTTAAAGTTAACTTCAGTTTGCTGGAAGCCGAGCCACTTATAGCTTTTTTGAATGATGAACTCAAGCTCGAAATAAACATAAATCGAAATGTTTCGACAACTAACAGTGGTACTGTTATTGACGCTATTTTTCAACGGTTTTTAAATACTTTGAAATCACAAGTATATATGTCATATTTTAGTTATCAAAAGTTATCATTACCGTTCTTCCCCAAATTGAACAAGAATAATTATTTTTGATAAAAAAATTGCATTACTCCTTGTGTTAATTAAATAATATTTTCATTAAAGATATAATTGTTCCATAGAAAATTATTCCCAATCATACTCGATTCGTTTTTTTCAGGATTTAAGTTGCTATTGCGAATTTACCACGATAACATGTCAGATGTTACACATCGTATGCGACTACTGTAAGGCTCGTTTCTTTTTTTTTAACAGACTATCATTAGTTATTTCATAGAACAACTAGGTAAAGAATGAAATTTTTCATCTATTATATACTTTAACTGATTTGTCGAGTTATTTCATGAAATACCTAGTTATTTTATGAAATAACTGAATTACATACTTTAACGGTAACATATATATAAATAAGGATATTTAAGCCTAGTTGAATTTAAGAGTGGAGTATTTCACCCTCCGACTTTGGGAGTGCTTCGATAATTAATAATGTGTGCTTCATTTTCCAAAATATAGTTATGTAACTAAAGCTCCTGTCCTTTAAAGTCCTAAAGTTTAAAATGTAGAACGACAGTATTTTTCACGCACCAAAGACCCATTGAATTCATTGTTACTTTTTAAATTCATTAATGCATTATTGCGAAATTATAACTAATTCGTAGCCAGCATTAAGTGGAGGAGACTGATATAATAATACAAGTATTCTTGTATGCATTAGAACATATTTCGAAAGTAACTGTTATCTGATGGTCATTAACGCTGTTTATATTCAAAGGAGTTTCGAAATGCAAATAACGCTTCGTTTTAAATAACATCTTTGTTTTTGAGATTGTTCGAATGGAAGGTCCACGGTAAAATATTATTATGTAGTTCATTCACATTGGTCCAAATTGTGTTAGCCATTGACATTTTTTATCTATTTAATCTATAAGTTTATTAATCTGTTAATTATGTGGTACTTTAAACTTATTTATGATATATATTTACTAGTATGTGCAAACTATAGATAGTTTTATCAATATGTAATAACTAATGTTTTCTAGCTGTTTAAAATTTTTCATTTGCATTAGGTTCTAATCTTTTCGATTTATGAACAATCTTTGATCAATGGTATTGTACCCGATTTTTTTTCATCTAAAAATTATTTTTAGTAAAAACCATTCTTTGAAAAATTTTGATAAATTTTTAAGCTTTTCTGTGATAAAAAGCAAGGGGAAAAGTATCTGTTTTTATTGTTTTTTTTTTATGCATGAGAAACTTGGTCCATGTCTCGAGCAGATAAGAACATGATAAGTATCTATGAAAGGAAGCTTTTAAGATTTATTTTTAGAGATATTAAGGAAAATGGAACGTGGCGAAGAAGATCAAATTTCGAGCTCTATCAATCATAAAAAATCTGACATCGTTAACTTCATCAAACTACAACGAATTAAATGGGCAGGTCACGTTGTTAGAATGGACGAAGACCGCACCACTAAAAAAGTCTTCAAAGCCCAACCAATTGGCACACGAAGAAAGAGCAGGCCAAACCTTAGATGGATTAATGACCTAGAAAAAGATCTAATTTTGAGAACTAAAAATTGGAAAACACTAGCAGAGGAAGAAGGCTGGCTTGGCAAAGGCTTCTTGAGAAGGCCAAAGCCCACCCTGGGCTGTCGAGCCACTGAGGAAGGAAGGAATTTGTCTTTTAGTTGAAAATTTTTTTTTTTATCAAGTAAATGACTTAACATTGAATTATTTTTATTGAAATATATAGATACCTTCTATTGTTATGTCAGCAGTATCATTGGTTTTAATAACTCATTGAACAGTTCTTTATTATCTTCAGGTGAAGCGATGTTCTATAAAAGATAGAGCGGTATCACATCTCAAGTATATAGCCTTCATTAGTTCATTGTTGCTAAAAAATGCAAAGTTGTCATGATTAGTCCACTTCATAGTTTTAATGCCGTATGAATTGAAAACAAAGTAACTAATTCTTGACTGTCACATGATAAATATGGTCACGTGATCTCAACTGAATCCAAAACTGACATTAGACTTAAACTTGTTGTTCTGCTTATAAAACTTAGATGAAATTTCAAGTTTGATCATTTAGTAAAAATGTTCACAAACATTAAGATTCTTCAAAAAGTTCTTCAAAATTAAAAAAAAAACTTTTATTTAATGTGTGTTTTTAAATTTTATTTACCTATAGGAATTATTATTGTTTAGAAACATATGCTGTTTAAAAGAATCTGTAAAAGCAAAAGCGTAAAAGCATTGGCAACAGAGAAATACATGAATTAATCGGCTGGAAACACGTGTTTGTAGTTATCACGTGACTATTACGTCACATGAATTTAGCGCAAAAAAATAGGCTTTCAATATTTCTAATAATATCATTGCCTAATATTTATAGTAGCAAATTCGTGTGTTTATTTGTGTCACCTACGAGGTAGGATTCAAAAGTTCCCGGACTGAACCTAACAGGGGTGACGAATTTTTATGGATCACCGTGCCATTTTTTCGAAAGAAATATTTGATGAGGTATAGACGTGTCGTCAAATAATTTTAACTTATTATTATTGGGAAAATGAAACTAAATACTAATAAATCAAAACTCTTTATTTACTTCGAAAAACTACATTTTGCACTTTATAGTAGTAAATGTTTTAGATATATATATATACGTGTAATTTAAATTAAAGTAACATTAGTGTATGTGTGCTGTTGTATATTAGATAAAAAATAACTTATATCAGGATTGTAAGATGTTACTTTTAGGAGAATGCATGCTGAATTGGAGTCATCTGCCAAACGGTTTTAATGACTCATAGAAGTAGGTAGATGAAAATATGGTTAAAATAGCATAGTCCAACTTCTTCACACTGTTAAATGAGTCTGGAATCGAATTCCATATGTTTCCGAAATTTCATTACTAGAATTTTTATTTTATTGCTTGTTAACATTTCTGTTTCAATCAATTCTAACTTTCTCCTTTTTTCAAGAATTTTTTGAATCCACGTTGAACTTGACTGGAAATCAATCATTTGCATTTCAAAATTTTCAATTTCCAACCAATCGAATTGGGATACGTTCAGTTTGTTAAACGAAGTCCCATCAGGGAACATAATAAACTTGAACGTTTCCGACAATTCTTTGAAATGAGAAAATCTCTCTGCAAACTGCGACCGATCACTCGTGTTTGTTTGTAATACTTCATATTGAACTTTGTTATTTTGAATTAAAATGCAAATCGTTTTGATCGGTAGTGTGTCCAAAATATTGTGTCACGTGCTATTGGTTTGCCATCCCTGGCTTATAACGTGAAAATGTTTTGCAGTACAGTGACTGCGATAACGTTTCTGTGTTTTACTGCGTTCTTCCCCATTTCTAAAAGTAGTTTACCCCAAATTACGAGGTTGGTGGCTCATCACAGCATCATATTTTGTAAGCGGATGCACTTAGTAATCGGCGGTTGAAAGAATTAACGTTTGTAGAGCAGAGAATGAATATCAATTTTTGTAGAGTGCTAAGGAGACTGACAAGATGTTGAAGCATATGTTGAACCTACATACAATATCGCAAAAGCAAGCTTTTTAGTGACATCTACTTTTCAGGGAAGGCAGGGAAAATTTTGAAGACGCAGAAAGCTCTGGACGTCCCTCAAACTTCTCACACCGCTGAAAACATTGAAAATGTTTCTGCGACGGTTCGAAAGAACTGGATTCTAACAATGACTGTCTGGAAATGAAAAAAACTGTTTTGCCTCATCCTCCCTACTTCCCTGATTTAGCCTCCTGCGACTTCAGAATATTTCCAGAATTAGCACGCCAATCTGCAGATGAAATCAAAAGTGTATCGCAGGCTGAATTAAAGGACATGGCTAAAAATGGATTCCAGAAATGTTTCAATGACCTTTACAAGCAATGGAAAAATTGTGTGCTGTTGCTCAAGAGTCTCATTTCGAAGGAAGATGTGTTTCAGCAATTTAATTGGTAATACTTTTTAAGTTATAGACCAGTCCGGGAACTTTTGAATTCTACCTCGAATTTTCCCCAGTAAAAAACTCAATTTTCAAAAACATATCATAAAAGTGAACAATTCCTCTTAAATTTTAACGAAATACAGTAGAACGTCGTTTATCCGAACGTTTATTATCCGGAGCATCAAATATCCGAACCAAAGTCCGGATACGTTTTCGAACAGTGCAATGTTCAACATTTGTTTCCTGTGAGGCCAAAAGTGACGGGAAAACCCAAGGTGAGGGACATTTGGGGGATTTCAGCTGTGTGTGATTTGGTAAACATCTGCGCGGAATATTAGGTCAGTTTGTTTCCAAGTGAGGGGTGTATACGTGCTCTTTTGTTGAGTTTTGTTGATGTAGAAACCTGGATGGCATGCGATGCAGAAGATTGTGGATTTCAAATGCTAAATGATGACGAGTTTGTTACTTCCGTGCAAGAAGAATCCGACCCTGTCGACGATGAAACGGAAGAAGACGAGGACAACAACAACGGAAGTAGCAAATGCTGACGCGTTTCTGCGTTAGAGACAGTTATGGAGTGGTACGAGCAACAATCAGAGTGCTGTCCTACTCAACCACTGCTGCTGAAGAGAATCAGATACCTTGCATTGAAAAAACGAAGGTGTAAAATGGTACAGCGAAAAATAAGTGATTATTATCCACAATCAAGGTAAAATTGCGATATTTTGCTTTTTCTTCAAGCACGTTTCTTGCATGTAATGATTTTCAATATTTGTATAGTGTCCAGCATCATAAACTGCATGGATCGCATTCGGTTTTCGGTTATCCGAACAATCGCGTATCAGAACGGTGTCCAGTCTCAATTGATTCGGATAAACGACGTTCTACTGTAACAGTAAAATTCACACTAAAAATAAGAATTTTTTTTTTACTTATCAAATGTTGAATTGTTTCAATTTATGTATAATCAGAAATGCATGAAATAAAATTGCAAATATAAAGTCGTACTATTTAGTATTTTAAAATACGACATCACTATTTTCATATTCAAACTATTTCATCTTAATTTTGTTTATTTCTTGGCATGCATTTTGACGAAACCATCTTGATAACGCAATGAGTTTCTCTATCCTTTAATAATTATTTCCATTCCATACGTGGAATGCTTGCATAACATTAAATATGTAGAAGAAATAAAAACATGTTCTGTGTTAGTTCTAGTTTAAAAATACTGAAAATTCTTCCCGTGTCTCTGAGATAAATATACTTGAGATTTTGAATTTAATTAAATATTTTATTTGAGATGCATACGAGGAGGACGAAATTTCTTTTCATTTAATTAATTTGTTTTTATTGCACATTATTGTATATTTTTATTTATCGTGATTTTTAAGTTTTGCTTATAATTTAATTATTTATGATCGAAATGAATAATTAATAATATTTCTCATAAGTAGTTTATTTAAATTAATCATGCAATAAATATTTGTATTAAAATATTAGTTTTCTTGGATGTTAAACAATAACCTTCTCCTAAAAAGGCATTCAACTCCCACGCAGTACCGAGTACCAGAGTTAATAACAAGGAAGATAAATTTTATGTTTTGAAGAGTTAATGAAATTCGTAATTCTAATTGTTCTGCGATAAGTCAAGCAGAAAATGAATAATGTATGCCTTGTAATTGGATTAATTTAGGCTTATTAATTATGTGGGAAATAATTATATAACTCACACATTATATATTCTGCCAGAACAAAAATTTGTTGATGGTACAGATTGATGATTGTACAAAATGAAAAAATTCTAATGACACAAAATGTTTTGATTTTTGTTTTAAAAAATTATTCGCGTTTGCAAGAATTTGATTCAACAGTCTTGAAAGAACGAGGGTGGTTCCCAAAATAAAGCACCTAGCCTTCGGAGAAAAATTTTATTCAAGAAATTAAAGGAGTATGCAAAGTAGAAACCATGACTGTCTTGTTCAGTCGTTGCACCAATGTATGCAAATTAGAGTAGAAGAAATCGGTTGCAATGTTGTGGCTTGTTGAATATCAGCATCGGTTTTGAATTGCCGGTTTCCCACAATGGTCTGAATAGATGAAAATTATTAGGTCTACCGAAAGGTTCTGTCCGTTTTTAGAAGAAAAAAAAAAGAATAAAATTTTCATACCTTGATTAAACTTTATTGAATAATATAATTGCCATCATTATTTATGACTTCTTGCCAGCGTGACGACAATTTGTATATTCCATTTATAAAAAATGTTTTATCCCTAGAAGCCAAAAATTGAACCAGTGCTTATCTGATATCTTCTTCGTTCTTGAATTTTTTGCCCCGCAAAAAATTTGGTAAGGACAGAAACAAGTAATAGTCGGAAGGTGCTAGGTACGGGTAATATGGTGGATGCGACAGAATTCCCAGCCTAGCTCTGCGACTTTTTGACGAGTCCCCAAAACAGCATGTGACCTGGCATTGTCATGAAGCAGTATGATGTCCTTCCTATTGAACATCCCCGGCCTCTTTTCTTGGAGTGCTGCTTTTAATTTATCCAATTGCTGACAGTACCTCTCCGAATTTAGCCTTGCGTTTAGTTTCAACAGCTCAGAATGTATTGGTCCTCGAATGTCCCACCATATACACAACATTCTTTTGTTCAGGCTCAACTTCGGTTTAGAGGTGGAAGAGGCAGGTTTTACGGGTTCACAATATGCCCTTTTCCTTATGATGTTTTCATAGGTAATCCATTTTTCATCTCCAGTTATGATCCTGTTCAAGAAGGGTTCGATTTTGTTGCGTGCAAGCAGAGATGTGCATATGATGTGTGTGTGTGATTCGATCATTCAAATTCTTCTCACTTAACTTATGTGGCACCCATCTCGAATACTTCCACACAAACCCTAGGTTCCGAATATGATCCGAAATGGTTTGTTGAGTTGAATAAAGCCTATCCGCAGTCTCCGATGTTGTCAAAAAAGGATTTTGCTCTAACATTATCTTGACAGTATCGTTGTCGATCAAAGACGGTCGCCCAGTGCGTGGCTTATCAGAAAGGTCGAAATCACCTACTTGAAATTTTTCGAACCATCTTCTGCATATTCTATTAGAAACTGTACTTCACCAAACACTTTCAATAAATTTCTGCACGCTTCTGTAGCATTTCTTCCGTTGTTGGAATTCGTACAAAATACAGTGGCGTAAAGGAACTTCATCAACGGCCATGGGTAAAAGATCACATCTCACTTAATACTAACATGAATCATCTATGTTTTAGTTCATTTGCTAGGTCAGTATGTATACATTCAGAGATAAAAAGAGAGGGCTAAATATGCGTCAAATGAATATGCACATACTTGTTGAAACTGATTGTAATCGGAACGGACAGAAATTTTCGGTAGATCTAATATTTAGTGCGAGACCTGGGCTATAGATTGGGTGTTCAACAATGTTGTTGCTCCTCTCACACGATTTTTAGCCTCTACCGAATTCCATGAACTAAAACTACATTTGTTCTCGAGACATTACATTCCTTCGGTACGCAAGGACCGATTGCCAATAATTTTAACCGAAGAAACGTTCTTAAGACGTATAACATTACTTAATTCAATGACCGACTGCCTCCCTTGGCATTTCTTCATTTTCTATTCGAGACTCAGGCACTTCACCGTATAAAACTCCATCTACTAGTGCGGTGCGATTGTTGTAATAGTCTGTAATCAAAACAGAAAATTTAATTCATATGGTGAGTTTTTTTCGTGCACTAGTCAAAGCCGTCTCAACCTTACTTTTTTGAAACATCCTCGTAATTATGTAATTTTGTTAAATTGACCGAAATAAAATAATTTTAAAACATATTTTGAAAATGTGGCTTGAAAATGCTTTAAAATGATTTATGATTGATCTTGTTGATTACCTTTGCACTTGGAAGCTACACGTGGACTACTGTTTATGGACTATGTAATTTTTAACCACGCTCAAATGACTCACTGAGCCTGATCTCACTTTCCACTCCCCACCAAAGTAAGGGCTTTGAATCTCAAACATATTTAATATGCACCAACTCCACTACACATACACAATAGCGACTTGAGAGACTGGACCCTGTGCAAAAGAAGGCTTTACCGGCGAACCTTTTATCGAATTTGCTGTATACAGGGTGTTATCGAATTCAGAGAGGTGATAGTAAGCAACATGGGGACACCAAATCACCATAGAACATGAGGTCGCAAATCACTTTTAGTCGGGGAAAATCGCGATGATGGGAGAATGATGGGCTAGATGAGGGTAATGGCCAAGAAAATGCGGGGATTTGGAGTACCATAGAAGAGTTGAAGAAACGTGTATGTATACAAATTTCCCATTTTTTCCAGAGTTGCTGTAGGGACCACTAAACACCACAAAGTGCGGTTCTTGCATGATGGTGCACCAGAAAATGTTTTGATTGTGGGGCGTAACCATCTCCATGTTGCACATCCCGGGAGGTGGATTGGGTGTGGTTGACCTTTTGCTTGGCTTCCACACTTCCCGGACCTCAATCTCTTGGATTCCTTCTATTTGACCTCCTTAAATTGCTTGTGTGTGAAGCGCTGGTGACTGCAGTGAAGATCTCACGGCATGTACCATCGTCGGATCAGCAAACATCGCTAGCACACTGGATTTGTTTGAACGTGTCCAACAATCCCTCGTCTGTAGGTGTCGGCTGTGATGTGACCAACGCGGCTGCAAATTCGAACAATTCCTGTGACAATCATTTGTCGTTTCATTTCTGACGTCAATCTGTGATGCATTGCTCGAATTGTAAGCAGGCTTTATGTCTAATAAACGTATTTCTTACCTCTTATCGACCCTTTTAATTCCATTCCACATCACATTCCCTTTTTACCTTTTTCTTTCGAATTACTCCACCTAAACGTGATTTGCGACCCCATGTTCTATGGTGATTTGTCATCCCCATGCTGCCTAATAACACTCCTTCGAATTTGTTGGTCGAATTCGCAATATACCCTGTATACATACTCAGTTATTATTATTTTTTTTATCATCTTATGACATATATATAAATTTTAAGTCATTACATTAAGAAAAAACAAAACATTCCCTTAGGATAGATGAAACTCTCTGTGATTATCCTCCTCAAAGTTAAGGAAATATCTTTAAATACGAATTCTCAGCGCTAAAAGGCATCTAATTCCTACAGTCTTTGGATAAATGCTATAAAAATAAAACGAATTTTATAACCAATTGTTGAGTCAAAGAAGTGTCATTTTTTATTATGTTATTCTGATGGTCTTATTTTCTAAAATACCCTTTCATGTTTTAATACTTTCGTTTATTATAAATAAAAAGTATGAAAACAGTCTGCATTTTTTAAAGGAAACAGACATTCTCGATTCTGTTTGAAGAAATTGCTACGTTTGTTTGATATCTCAAAAACTTTTACTGAGTTTTATTAATTTGAATTACGCTGCTTCAGAGCTATATCGACTAGAGCATGCAGAAATAAAATGCAGGAATTCAAAAGCACCAAAATGAAGAAGAAAAATAAGCTCTTTAAGAACAGACAAATAGGTTATAACGTGCAAATGAACAAATTAATCGAAAAATGAACAGATTGAAAGACCAAAGAACAGAGCAAGGTTAAAAGGAAACCACACACACACACACACACACACACAACACACACACACACACACACACACACACACGCGCACACACACACACACACAGCAACATGGGGTATCTCTCTTTCAAAAGAACAACTAGTTCTTTTAAAAGCTTGAAGAAGCATGCAAACCTAACTGCTAGGCTATTTTGGGCCAAGTGTATCTAAAAGTAAATACACTGAAATACTTTACCTATATAGCAAGGCTTAGGTATAATCTTTTTCTTTCTTTAAAAACAATCTATCTCCTTGTATTATTTGAAGATCTTGCATCAGAATTTTTTTTTGCTCTACGCCTAGTATGATCTTACCTGGAGTTAACTCACTTTGAACGCTTTTTTCCTTTGTTTACATGAATTTGTAGCCATTTTTGAAGTTCCACTTCAAAAATGGCTACAATGGTTGAAGTGCTCTTGACTTACACTTGCCTCCGAAAGTCTGCGTACTAGCGATCATCTTTCATATTGATGTAAAAATCGCTAATTAAATGAAGTCTTTCTGAATCAACACTATTTATTATTGATTCGTCTAAAGTCGTTAGTTCAAGTAGTATAAGCAACAATCACCTGAATATTACATAAAATAATACAAATATTTATAACTTCAGAATGACACAAATCGTGTGTGTGTCAAAAGTCTGCGTACACTTGAAAAAACCTTTAGAATAATGGATTGTAACTAAAAGTTAATACTTTTTAAGCTATTCCGTTCTTTCTATAACTCTTTCATAATATTTGGCAGGGATTTAACTAGCTTAGTTGTCTCATCTGTGGATATTTTGTTCCATTCTTCTACTATGGCAGTTTTGAGCATTTTCTTGGATGTTATTACATTTTCCCTGATTATTCACTCGAGTAAATCCCATAAATGCTGTATTGTGCTTAGGTCTGGGGACTAGGATGGCCTATGGGATTAGTTTGGGACATGTCAGAACAGCCACGGCTTCACAATGGGAGTCATTTGCTCGGTACCTTTGTACCACTGAAAGTAAAAATCATCACTCACCGCAAATTTCTCGGCACTTTCCCTGATATTTTACTTCAATAAGTTAAAGTAATCAATTTTGTACTTTGTTGATTCAATAAATTCCAGATTAATAAGCCGAAAGGCTTCCACTGCACCCCCAAACATTATGCCTACTTTGTCATGTTAGATAGTCGAAAAAGGCATATTTTTGTTGTTTTTGATGCCAAATTACAAAAAAATATATTCAATTGAATATATTACATTTTTCGAATAATTATGTGTCCTATTTAAATGTTTTTTGGCAAAGGTGATTCTCTTAGCTCTTTTCACTCGAGAGATGAATGGCTTCTTGAGTGCAACTCGGCCATGATAGTCACTTTTTTCAGTTCGCTTCGAATTCTGGTTATAGTCACAATTTTGTGCAAGATCTCAGCTACACTTTTAGCTATTTGCCTTAGATTTATTTTTATAGGGCATATTACAAAGCAAGATTCTCGAGGTGACACTGCAGACGGGCGGCCGGATCTTGGCGTGGACGTTAAAATTTTAGTTGATATGTAGTTTATGAACTCTTTTTGAATCAATGAATGTTTCCGATTAACAGTTTCAGCAATTTTTTTAAAAATTTCCCCCTTTTCTGAAGATTCCTGATGATTTTTCTTTCAATAATATATCGATCTCTATTCTGTTGCCTGCCATGGAACCACAAAAGTTTTCAAATCTCAAATCCTAAATAAATTGTAAAATACGCTTATAATTACTTAAAAACATGATTCACTGCAATTATTTTGCAATGAAAGGTCTTAAAAAGCTCTATTTTGTAAGTGTACGCAGACTTTTGGCGCGGCTGATTGGTGATTATTTGATGGGGTCATTCTTGTTTTTTTATGTTAAGGTGATATTTGTTGCTGCTGTTTGAATAAGTAAATTTGAAGAATCCCTGACAGCTATCTTGATTTTCTAAAGCGAGATTTTAATAGTAATTATTGAATAAACACGTAAGATGATTGCATGTACGCAGACTTTCGGAGGCAAGTGTATACGCTCTTTAGTTGTATCAGCAGAACACAAACTCATGAGCTTTCATCTAGCTCTTACGATATTTTTCTTTCAGAAAAAAAGAAGACACTTAGCAACATTAGAAGAGTCTATATTGTACTTTAAAATGTTGCATAAATCAGTGGATTTTGTAGGGAAAGGATGCATAGAAATACAAAAACATTAATGCGAAAATTAGTACGATTAACATGAATACACTTTTTGTGTATGATTCGACAGATTTTTAAAAGTAGGAAGATTTTTAAATGTAAGCATATACAATGCTTCGCGTTTAAAAAGACTTTCTTGAAACTACTTAATTTGTTATACAGAAATAAGTGACGCTGTAATCAGGATATAGAGTGTTTTGCATTCGGAGACCAAATGAGCTTCTCACTGTATATCATAATGGCTGTTAATTTATTTTATTATGGCAAAATTCTACCTTGAAAAATAGCATTCATATCATAACGCAATTACAATTTATCAAGCAAATACTTCGACGAAAGTCTATGTAATATCTTATCCACCAATCGTGATGCAAAATCGATGAGATCATCTTATATAATTTGCTCCAAATGAAAAGTAAATATCTTATATAAACTTATTATATTCTGCAAGCGCTTTTGCTCTTACAAAAGTCAGTCTTATTAAAAGTATACTATTTATGTAAAATCATTTGTTTTTTTTTAAGCTCACTTTAACTGTGGGATATCGTTGCAAAAATCTAGTTATTTATTGCGCCACTTATTTTTGCAACGATCATTCTTTGTAACAAAGTGAACTGCAAGCCATACATTCAGGTATTTAAAATCCTTCTTTTCACTTTCACACGCTCTTATATTTCTCAAGTTTCTTCTTTCTAATCAAAGAATATAGTGATGATTTTTCAACACTTTCACACAAACATTGAACTTACTGATGTATTGTAATCATCTTCAAAGATAACTTCAAAAGGAACATATATATATAATATAGCTATAATTCCCTCTATATAAGCAAAGCATAAACAGAAGTACAACCAGACAGTACAGATGACATATAGTAGCCACTGCAATACAATAGCAAACTCTTAGACTTAGGAACTAAGATTTCAGGTTTAAATCATCCAATCTTCAACTGCAATTTGTCTATTCTGCTAGGTTGTGTGTAGGAAAAGAAATAAGTCTATGAATATGTCATTATTCGATGATTAAATTTAATATACCCATGCTATAATTAAATAAAATTATAACAAAGAAAAATTAACTAAAACTACTTTACTTATTGTAGAAAACTAAAAATTATTATAGTATAAGATGCTATTAAAATAATTAAAAACACCCCCACAACACATCGCTGTTTTAACCTTCCGGCCAATATATAACCATATATATATATTGGCTATATAAGCATATATCTTCATCGCATAAAAGTAAATAATAGTAAATTAATAAGATCAATTATAAAGATTTGTATACTTAAAAACCTAAATTATTTAATATATATAAATAATTTTGTGTGCTGTACACAACATTAATTACAGTTCAATATTAACCGCTCTACATCCAATGGTAGAGCTACGTTTCCAACCAGATTTTTGTAAATTTGGATAAGAAATATCAATTTATTACTTGTGACAAGCAATTATAAGTCTTATGAAAACTTTTTTTCTCTTATAATTAGCTTAAACCAGAATCCCCCCCCCCAATGGGCTGCATATTAGCAACTAAGCCTTTGTAGACACGACAAGCCCCAAATTTGAGAGCCATTTCAGTAGTGGCACTATTTAGTGGCGGGTATCGCTATTGAATTTGGCACTTGAATTAATTAAATTCAAGCTTTCGTTGAATGCTAAATGTTGCCAAGAGTATCAGAGCTAAATGGATACTTAAAGGACCTTTTACATGCCACATAATCATATGGCCCATGCGTACTAACGATTTTCGCATCCAGAAAATCTATCGACTCCAGCCGGGATCGAAGCCGCAACCTTGGGCTAGTGAAGCGAGCACGCTACCACTCTGAGCTGACATAATCCTAGATATAACACTGATTGTGAGTTTAAATGATCTTATTCAAAGTAAATACAAGAGTTCATATTCACGTGTAAAATTCAATTTGGAATTTTCTGCATGATAAAAAAATTACGACTATTAATGATATTTATTTATTATTTTGGAGGATAACTACTAATTTTTTTATCGTACACCCGTCTTCGACATCTCTGCCATTAGTCGACCAGCAGCCCAATAAAATGACGAGGAAGAATAAAAAGAATTAAAATTTGCCTCCGTAGAGTTGTCTACAAAAAACTTTAAAACAATAGGGCAGCATCTGAGGTGGTCACCATCCATTTCACCCTGGTTGCACAGAGGGCACCAAGCAGAATCCTTTACTCCAATGCGATGGAAATGCGTTTGCAAGTAGTCATGTCCAGTAAGTAAACGAAAGCACGCAACTCCAACAGATCGAGGCACTTGGGACTATGCCACTTTTGCTAAGCAAGAGATATTCCACCTTTTATCCGCAGCTGTTTCACCATACGGGGAGGCTCTATTAATTTGCAGTTTACTGTAAAAGATTATTTTGATGTTACGCAGAGGCAAGGGAATAACTAAGTTAAAATTACTTTTAATGAGAAAACACAGTGCGCATGTACAACTATATAATAAGATATTAAAAAAAAATTCTTTTATTTTATTTTATTAGTTGCAAATAAAGGACTACGTAAAAAAGTTCTTACGTAAAAGAACTCCTGAGAGAGGAAAGTTTATTATTATTATAAATATAAGCACCTATATCCTCGAAATATCTTTTAGCAAAATGTGTATAAATTACTTTCTTAGTTTGAGTCACAATATTAATATAATGTTAAGAAATACTCGAATAGTATAAGTATTTCTTCTGGGTTGTTCTATCTTTCTTTTTATTTGACTTAAAGACTACTATAAATATAAAACATTACAAACCTTTTCTCTCAACATGTTTATAAGCATTCTTTTTCTCTTTTTGCTAAGGAAATACGTATTGAACACATTGTTCTTCCATATCAGTTTTTTTTTACCCTTACTTTAGCCGACAAAAATATTATGTTTTATTTCAGGTTAACAATTTACACACTCATATACATTAAATAAACAAAACTTTTAATTATAACTAAGAAGCCAATGCACCTAAAATTGCTGCGTGAGATAATTAAATTTGTTCAATGTACCGGAAAAATAAAATTAATGTTGATTTGATTATCGCAATAATGAACATCATATCTTTATTAATAATTTATTTCCTTATAGAAATAAAGTAAATAATTTACATGTTGATAGCGCTATATTTTTTCCCACATTTGCCGATATTTAATCTTACATAGACCGTACCAGTCAGATATATTACGTATAATTATGCATTGTTTCACCAAAACCTTAATTAGTCTGATTTGGTAATCAGCACAATCTTCCAAATATGCATAATTAATATTAATCACAAATAGCATAATTTAGATATAAAATAATATGATAATTAAATAATTATGGCAATAAGACAAGCGAGGTAAAAACTTTCAGCTACCAAGTAAAAAAAAAACCGCAATTAACCTAAAAATTAACATATTTAAGTATAAAGAATAACCAGATCACAAATGGCGTTTTTCTTTATCTTTAACTCAGATAACTGGTAAAGCGAACACACATATTACTTTTAGCACTTTAAATATTTCTTTAATCATTAGATTTAAAAGGCTTATCTTGGTTTCCCAATTTCATAAACATTATCTTCGAATATATAAATTCAAGGATAGAACTCCATTCTCTCGTCTTTTAGATCCTTTATATTATTGCTGACCTTGTTATTTTTTATTAAATATTCAGATCACCCGCAAATCTCATTAGTTATAGTCTGTTTTAAATTAAACCAGTCTTAACGAAATGTCTATTAAATTAGGATATTCTTAGCAAGTTTCCTCATTGGATTTACATGAAATAATAATAATATCCAGTTAAAAGGTTATTTTTTAAATTCGTTAACTACACAAAACTAAAACTATTTTAAAATGCAAATCTAATAACTTCTGATATATCTCTTTTTTAACTTTGTTTTTAATTTTTTTCGAACAGTCAAATGAAATTAATGTTCGTTCAATTACGATTTATGGATTATTTATAATATTCCAGTGGTGTTTTAATGGAACTAGATAAGATCATTTTTATGCAAAGTGGCACTTAAAATATCGTGAGTTGTAATATTTTATGTTTTTGATTGGGAAAATAGCATTGTAGCACAACTATCGTGGTTTTTTACCCCGTTTCAACTTGTTAATAAACCA